>JBBPKK010000622.1:0-19460 GCA_038089215.1 Tylopilus vinaceipallidus
CGGCCCCCTGCCAAACCTTGGCTTCCCCCCCCCTCCCCATACGGCCTGCCGGCGATACGCCCCCGAGAATCCACGTTCATTCGGACGTGTGGCATGTCGTCCTTCGACCCCGCACCCTTGCTACCAAGGGCCTCCTGATCCCGTGAACGCGACGTGGGAGGCGTTTCGGGCCCCACCCAGTGCACAATAGGGCCCGCCCCAGCGTGCGTCACGCCTGTGATGAGACGCCCAGGACAGTGCCGAGCGTGCCCCGTCCGTCCTAGCCTCGTCGCCAGGACACGCCGCGTCCCCAGCGCACAGCCCCGTCCCATTGTATCGCCAACGACGTTGACAGCGCGAAAAACACAAGCGTTCGGGCCCTGTTGACCCCATTCGACGCGTTTTACCACGGCGTGGGCGATTGAATGAGATGCGACGTGGATCGCGCACGCCTTCTCGCCAAGGGTGTCAGCCAAGCTCTCGGTGCGTCTCACCCCCATCGGTACCCATACATATACAACATGCGCAAACAAACGCTCTCAGTGGCCCTTCCCTGTCTTCTTTTTTTTTTTTTTCGATGCCGACATAAAACCTTGTCCTTGCGGTGCTTGAAAGGCACGCCACCACGTAAGCGTGACGCATGCGTTCTGATGGATCAGCCCCCCCTCCCCCACCTCCCACTCCCACGGGGTGTGAACTGCGACCGAAAGCGAGCGAGACGAAGCAAGGCCGATTGGGGACGCGCCCGAGCCGGGGTGTGACACACGCGGCCATGCCCCATCCCACGGGCGCGCACGGCGGCACCGTCGGACGATCAGAGAAAGTAGTCTGCGGGCGGCCGTTTGGCCGGAATCGACCGCACGTCCTGTGAGGGGGGCGTCAGCACCCCGTTCAGCCAATGAACGCGCGTGGACAACAGCGTCCGTGTCGGGCACGTTGCGGACAGCGAGCCCCGCATATCGCCTTTGGGGCACATGCCCAATTAAAAAGGCACGCGCGAGGCCGAGGACGGGCAGAGGTACAGCGTAGACAACACTTACCGAGGGTGCATGCGCAAACACTTTGTACGCCTGCGCGAGGTGCTCGTCGAGCTCGAGAATCGACGCCACGTTGCCACACCTGCAGGCCAGAGCGGTGACGCGGGCGAAGCGCGTCACGCACCCCCCGGAAATTGGAACCAACCCCCCTCGCGAGTCAATAACGCCCGGGGAGGACGGTGCCGCCACGTGGGTTCAGCAGCAGCAGCAAACGGACGCACCGGTAGCAATAGTTGGGCGCACTCCACACGGTCACGATCGTGCCATCAAACATGAGTTTGTAGCCCTCCATGGCGAGCTGATGGGCGCGCGCGATGAGGTCGATCGCGTTGTTGTGCGCGAACGTCTTGGTGATGTCGGCACCGAACAGGAAGCCGGCGCCCCGCGGAGAGAGGCCCCATCCGGTGATGTCTGTACGCACGCCGGCCCCGTCGCCGTGGGTGAGCGGTGCCCCGCAGGCGAGGAGAGCACGCCTCACCGTCCGGATCTGACCACAGCAGATCACACATGGGCCCGTCGTGCGGCACCTCCTGTTTGCGGTCGATAGCGCGGATCTGGACACGACCGCGGTCGACGCGTGAGCCAACGCGCCCGCCCGCCCGCCCGACGGGCGCAGGGAGGACGACGGACCTGGTCGATGGCCTGCAGGTTCGGGCTGAGGCCGCCGTGGACGCAAAAGACGCGGCCGTCGACGAGCGCGCCGAGCGCGAGGTAGTCAAACACCTCGCAGCACCAGCGCCACACGTGGGTGCTGCCGTACTTGCGCTGGCACTCGTCGTAGAAGCCGTAGACCTGGGTGATCTGGCGCGACTCGTGGTTGCCGCGGATGAGCGTGATGCGCTCCGGGTAGCGGACCTTGAGCGCGAGGAGGAGGAGAAAGGTCTCGACGCTGTAGAACCCTCTGTCCACGAAATCGCCTGCGCACACGTGGGGGGGTCAGGGCGCGCCGGGGGGCGGGCCGCAGGCGGGCGCACGCACCCATGAAGAGGTACTGCGTGCCGGGGCACACGCCGCCGACTTTGAAGAGCTCCATGAGATCGTAAAATTGGCCATGGATGTCGCCGCAGATCTGCGATCATGAGCAACGCCGTGCATGCATCCGCAGCGGGGCGTGTTGGGGAACGGCATGGGAATGGAAGCGGGACGGACGCACCGTCACGGGCGAGTCGACGGGCTGCACGTTCGCTTCCTCTATGAGGATCTCACGGGCCTTGAAGCAGAGTCTCTTGACCTGTTCCTCGGATATAGGCTCGCAGCGTGTGAGCTGTTCTATTTGCCTGGACGCGACCGAGATATCATTGATCGGAGGTGAGCAGGGTGCGTGGATCAAAGGGGCGTGTGGGGCACACCTGTCGAGGTCGCTGGACATCGTTGGCCGCGAGATAGGACGCTGACTTGGGTTCACGTCCGTTGATGCACCGCCCCGGGCATTCCCACCCGCGCCGGGATCATCAGGCACGTCCCTCAATCGCAGTGTATAAACAACAGTGTACAGTATCGTGCAGTTGGTTTTGACTATATGGTATATACTTCTGGTGGTAGTGATGTAGGTGCCCCGGACGGGCAGACTGATACAGACAAGGCGATCCACGAGACAGAGAGGCAGCACAGGACGGGACAGAACAGGAACTAGCAAACACAGGCAAGACAGGGTCCGAAACTACGAGACTTGGCTGTATGCACCACGTTTACGATCGCCCCCGCAACATGGCATCCTGTTTCCATGTTGCTTGGTTCAGCGAGAGATGCGGTGCATGGTATGAATAGCTGTGTATGGGCGAGTGCATGTACGAACTCGAGAGCGGTGTAGGGGGGATACTGGATATCGGGGAATGCTGTACGTGCGAGACGCGGATGTCGCCACGGATCACCCGCTCATCTTGGATCGGCGCCAAGATGGGCGGCGGGGAATCATATCTGGGGAGCGTTTGCTGCGGCATCATCGACTGGCCGTAGTTGCCGTGCATCAGGTGGCCTTGCGAGGACACGTAGCCGCTTGTCAGCCCCGAGTGGTCGGTCACCGAGTCGATGGCGTGGTATGCCGCCTCGTGCCGCTCATCCTGATAGGCGGTGTAGTTGGGCGTGGGTGGTCCCGACGGCTGGGAGTGGGGGGATACCGAGTGGCCAGAGTCTGGGGACGGGGAACTGACCGCATGGTAGTGATTCGGATACGACTGCGGATGCGAAATGTGTGAAATGGACAGGCGAGAGGACACGGAGGACAGATGGGCGGAAGAGGGCGACGAGTGGTCATGGATGCTGTCCAGGGAGGCATGGTGGAGCGCGGTGGGCTGCAGTCGGGGCAGAGAGGCCTTTTCGGTGTAGGAGTAGTTGTAGGCATGATCGGTGGCGGGATGCGAGGATGGAGAGACGTAACCGTAGCTTGTCGAATGCTGAGATGATTCGGTGTACGTTGGGGGGCTGTCACTGTAGTGGGACTGCATCGGCGATGGTTGCGAGGCGATGGTCAGTCCCTGGGAATGGGGCGGGATGAGCGGATAAGCGTTCTCCAGTGGCGTTGGGGAACGGCTGGAGCTGCTCCCAGAGTGCATGCTGTCATTGTACACGGACACACCAAATGCCTGGACGAGGGGCGGCGGGGAGTCAGGGGGCGGTGGGATGATGGCCGGTTCCAGGGAGGGCGGTGGGGACGGCGGGCCGCTGGAGAGGCGTTCGGGGGTGGCGATCGCGGACGAGGAGCGGCTGTTTTTTGTACCGGTTGCGCCGACGGCACGGGCTATCGCGGCGCGGGTGGCCGAGCTGGAGCTCCTGCGCGAGCCCGGGGAGAGGTGGATGCGGTAGCTACACAGGGGTCAGCACATGGGTGCAGGGCCGGAAACGGGGGACGGACTGCTGCTGGAGGTTGTCCTGCCTGGAGCAGCGGGTCTCGCAGCCGGGGAAGGGGCACTTGTGGTTGCGCTCGCCGGTGTGGACGCGGAGATGGCGGGCGAGATGGCCGCTGGTGGTGAAGCCGCGCTCGCAGGTGGTGCAGACGTGCTTTTTCTTCTGGGCAGCGGGCTGTGCGGGGGGGCTCTGGCTGGCGTCGGAGAGGCAGGGGTAGTCATGTCTGGCGGGGTGACGGGGCATCTGGGTGCAGGGCTGGCGTCGAGGCGACTCGGCGGAGGCTTATGAGGAAGGAGCTGTCAAGGCGGTACGGAAAAAAACACGTAAGATGGAACACCCTGGGTCAGCCATATAATTCGACCCCTTCGGACCCTGAATTGGTGACGGCTCGATTTTGGCTTTGCCCGCTATCTGGATCTCGTCGCGAGCCGGCAGCTGCCGTCCCCTACGGACGCGCACACATCATTTCGGCGCGGAGCCTGTTGCATGAGGCTTCTGTCTTCTCCAGGTGTGAACGGGAGCAGCCCCCATATGTCCTCCCGCCTGCCCACCCTCGGTCCCGTCCAGACGTAACAACGTATCAGCAACGTGCGATCACCCATCGCTCTTGATCGCCTGATAGGGTCCGATCGCCTTTTGGGTCCGCCTTTCAACCTGCTTACCATGGAAACGTTCCTGCCCATCCACCTCCGGACGACAGCTTGGCTCGATCGCCGCCGTGGCGCACGGTCGCGGCGAGGACCAGCACCCAGTCCCCCCATTCCCACCCAGCATTCTCTCAGCTTATATCCGTCAACGCCTCTCCAAACCCGCTCCCATCGGCCGATCCCCAGGCTGCTGGCCTGCTCCACCGCTTGCCCGAATCAGTCCGCCCTTGCGATCGGCACGTCTTCGGTGGACCCCCCATAAACAGGCCTGCATCGCCCCCTGATTCAGAGCCCATGCGTGTGTGTATGGTGTCCACGTCTCGGACAGTGACATAATCGCTCTCGCCAATCTGCGCCAAAGCCGTGCGTCGACAGGCAGACGCGGCGTTCTCATACACTCTTGTCTTCTCCCACACGCCCAGCCATGTCGTAGGCACGTTCACACCCCACCTTTTTCATTGGCCTCGATCAACGCCCGAGAGTGAACCTAAAAAAAAAAATAAACGCAGCCGTCAGGACGCACCGCAGCGACCGTCGCCACGCCGCTGTCGTCGCTGTCGAGGACCACAGGCGTGGCGGCCCGCCCACGGCCCTGCACCCCGCCGCCAGCGCCGCCCGCGCTCGCCAACGCGCGTCGGTCGAGAGAGGGAAAGATCTGCGCGCGACACGACGAGATCAGCACAACCCTGAGGGCGTTACGCGACGTGACCTGAGCGTACCTGTCCCCTCCCCTCCCCGCGCTTGACTGACCGGCAACCGGCCTCGTCCTCCTGCCGCGTTCGGAAGGTCGCTCCCGCCATAGCCCGCGTTGCCCGCATGGGTCCACGCCAGCCAAACGGGGAGGCGCACAAGCACACCCGTTGGCCAGACCAGCGGCACGTGCCTGTGCTGCCCGGTCGGCATCCTACTGCCCAGGCGATCCCGGACGGGTGGCAGGACGCGAGTGACAGCCCATTCAATCGAGACAGCAATGTATGTGTGTCCGAACGGGGCAAACCCACTGTGCGGCCAGGCGAGGGTTACCCCCGCCGGGACTAGCTCGGTCCTCTGGATTGTCGTCGCCCGGGACCCCGGTTGGCAGTTGGCGGACGGGTCCGGGCTCAGGGTCCAGCCGAGCGTCCTCCTTGACGAGAGAAGCGTCTGACGAGGGAAGCCGACGGGACACGCGACGGGAGTTCATGTCGGATTGGCGCGCCCGTCCGGCAGCGCGAGGGGAGGGGGGATCCATGCCGACACCGTCTGGGCCCACTACCCAAAAAACAAGGTTGGCCATGCGCGAATCGCGCGCAATGAATCTCCAACTTTTTTTTTTTTTTTTTTTTTTTTTTTTTTCACTTCGGTACCAGAAGCACGGACGCCAACGAAGACAGGTATATATATAAAACCGATACAGGCACTCGCATGCGGCATCGTCGACAGGCATCGCGCAACCGAGCACGGGGCAGGCTGGCTCGAAAAGGTGAGATGCGCACGCAGGCGGGTTGATTGGCGCACCGCCCGCCGTGGCACCCAGTGAGCGGGACCTGACGCGATGACGACCCGTCGCAGACGCCAGCCTCGGGCGGTCGTACCGCCCGGCGGACTGGGACGCTGCCGGCAGGCGAGCAGCCACCGAACACCGAAGCGCCCTTCGCGGTGGGCGCGGTTCGAAGCCGGCCCTCGCTCACCGTCCCCGTCGAGTTCCAGAAACACACGCACACCACGTTTCCCTGTTTGCCTTATCGGTGGCGAGAAGACCTCGTTCCCCCCCTCCCGCACTGGGTTGTGTCGGTTCGTTTGGCATTCGTATACGGCATCGCGAAAATTTTCCTGCGCTCTATGCCCCGACAGGTCCTGTAAGGATAAGGACACACGACGAAAAAAAAAAAAAAAAAAAGAAAAAGAAAAGAGAGGTCCATCAACGGCATCAGGTCGCCTTGTGACAGGTGTCGCCATCCGCTGGGGCCGCGTCGGCGTCGTGTTGGGTGTTATTTATGGACATCTCTCGTGCGTGGATGTTGGCGCACGCTCAGAGGGCGCCCCCCTCACCCCCCCGCTCGAACGGGCTAGCGCGTCCGAACCTTGCTTGACGTCGCGCGACGGCGCCAATCTGGATCTGATGTCTGTGCTCTGCCGCCGCGTCGCGCGTTTCAAATGGGCGATCCCCCTCCCCTTCCCCTTGGCCCAACGCGTCGCGGTCGTCAAGTCAGACAAGGTTTGCGATCGGGGTCGGACTGATTGCAGTCGCGCAGAAACTTTGTTCGGACGAAGGCACCCGTCATGCGCCAGGGGGGGTGGGGGAGGTGGGCTGTGTTCGCGAGACGCACGCTAGCACGAATGGGGCGAGTAAGGCGATCGCACTCCGATGCCACAGTTTTGACCTCTGGGAACATGACTCGGTGCTTGCGTTCTCAAGCACCATGCTGGCACGCGCCGTCATCGACGCCTCGTTCGCAGCCTAAACCCATGCACATATCTCGTATTGGGTGACATGTCATGAAAGCAATAACTCGACAAGGCCATGGGAACGAACAAGAGCGGCGGAGCAGCGAAATGAAACGAGAACTGGACATCGCGGTATCACATCAGCTCCCAATCGGCGTTCCACCTCAAAGCCGTTGGTCCAAGCGTGCGGGGCTTCATGTTGTGCATTATGATACCAGACGCCGTCGCGCTCGACTTCGCCCCCAACCCTGAACCTTTGTCGCGAACACGAGATCAGAATATGCGAATAGGCTTGCCCATGGTGCTCTTGATATGGAGGGATTTGACGTTTTGCCAGTTCTTCTTGAGCAGGGAGACCAAGAAGTTGATACCTACGACGCTCGCGTAAGTCATCGAGATCGGGTGACGTGGACGTGGACGTACTCAGCATCACGTTGGCCAATACCTGGTCGTCTGTCATCTGTACGTGACCGACCGCGACGCCCAAACAGAGCACCTTCTTGAGCTGGAATTTGATGGTCGAGCGGACCTCGACGATCTTGTTTGTCAGGTCCTCCGAGTGCGACACGGGGGTGGGGAACTTGCCGGCTGTGTGGTCGTGGTGAGCATGCCCTACATTGGGGGACCAGACGGTGGGCATACCTTTGGAGAGGCCGGGACCAAGGAGACGGGGGATCTGTTTGATGAGGGCCTCGGAAGCCAGAAAGGCATCGTATTTTTTGGCGAGCTTCTTGACGAGCTTCTTGTTCTTATTGAGCCTGCGCGGACGGGTGAGCATGTATGCCGTGCAACGCGATCGAGCTCTGTACTTTTTCAAGTCATCGACGGACATATATTCGAGTTCGATTTGCTTGGCGCGGTCGATGTCGGCTGCGTCGGCGAGAATGCAGATGGACACGCGCGGGCGGGGAATGTTGGGTAATCTGCATCGAAAGCGTGTTGGGACGGCGGGGAGCGAACAGACGGGGTGGACCATTTACTTTACAGTGCCAGAGAAACGCTTGTCTCTCTGGGGATCGTAGTTCTTGAGGCCGATCTGGAGCTCGATCGTCTCCACAAAGTTGCGCCGTTTCTCGTCCGTGGCTGCGGCCAGCAGCTCTTTGACGGAGCCCCGCACGCTTGACACTGAGAGCTTGCTTCCGCTGTGCGCAGACGGTCAGCACGCGCGCGGGGAAACAGACGGCCGTCGTCGGTACCTCATGCTTTTCCTGCGACCGGCGGTGGGTAGAGTGGTGGGATGGAAATATAAAGTTCGGGTGGCTCCGTCACCTATACAGTGTGACATGACTCAGCCAGGTCACACCTGTCCCAATTTGATTCATCTCACGTGACCATATGTGTCACGCTTGTGGTCTGAGACGAGGCCCCTTCTGGAACGAAGAGCGCTCTCGCTGTGAATGGTCTTTGCCATTCCCCCGTTCGTGTCCTGTTCGCTTCCCGCCACCTGCCGTCGCATATTTGTTTGTAAAGGTACGCTCAACTGTCCATGTGGCATGTCCCGCTCACCCCCGTGTCGTTCCCAAGCACGATGGCACACCCATGGGTCGGCCCCGACCCGCTGTACGTAGCCCCGCCCGCCCACTCGCCCCGCGCTCACTCACCCGACCCACGCCGCAGAGAAAACACGTCCGACTCCGACCCCGCCTCGCTCTCGCCCCGCACCGCCCTGCTCTCCCCGCCCCCGTTCGAGCCCGCGTGCGACGACGTCCTCTCCGACGCGCCCCGGCGCTCCCCGCGCGGCCCGGGCCTCAAGTTCCGCCACGACCGCGAGCGCGTCCACGCGTCCGCGTCGCCCCGCGCGCTCATGCACATGCTCGTCGGCGAGGAGTACGAGTCCAAGCAGATGCGCAAGCTCCTCTACGCCGCCTTTGAGCGGCTCGAGGGCGAGACCGCGCGCGCGGACGCGGCCGAGGCGCGCATCGAGGAGACCATCCAGCGCGCCAAGGCGATCAACGAGGCCCGGGTCGCGGCACAGCAGGAGGCCGTGCGCGCGCAGGAGGAGCTCAAGCTGTACAAGCTCCAGCTGGCCAATGCGCAGGGCGAGATTTTGCGTGCGCAGGACGTCCTCAAGGCGATCGAGGGCCAGCGGGACGAGGCGGAGGCGGCGGCCGTCTCCGCGCGCTCCAAGGCGCGTCGGCTGAACGAGGAGCGGTTGATTGAAATGGCCAGAGAGGAAGGCCGCCGCTTGGGGTTCGAGGAGGGCGTCCGCCGAGGCAGGAGAATGGGCTATCGGGAAGCCTATGCCGCAGACGCCCAGGAACGGGACGACGAGGTCGCAGAGGTCGGGCACGCCGTGGTGGACAGGTTGCTCGAGTCCCAGGACCGGCCGGAGCACATCGAGGTGTTCGAGGTACCCACGCCCATCCCACCGCCTTCCAGCACTCGGAGCGCCCCTGAGGTGCATCGCCTCGAAACACCGGTCAACTCGTCACTTGAAAACCAGCGTCCCAGTTCTCGCAGCAGGCGAGACTCGGTCAGTGTCAGTGGGAGTACCGTAAGGCGTGGGCATGGCTCGGTCGTACCTCCTGCTCCGTCTGTGGTGGAACCACGCATCGTCCCTGCGGGTTCGACCTCTATCCCGTCAACCTCTAGTCAGGCATCACGACAACGGGCGGTACCTCAACCGTGGCCGCACCCTCCCGGCGGGTCACCATTCGACCGGCCGATATCCATCCAGAATTCGCCTCCGAGCGTACGCCACCCTGAAATCCATGTGCTTCCCGATGGTTATATTCCCACCGCTGATGCAAATCACAACATTTCCCTTCCACCGCCCCATGAATTGCAACGCAGCATACCTTCTCCGACGCCTTCTCAGGCCACTTTGGGCCCCGCCCCGGAGAGAGCAAGGGGTCGTGATTACATTTACGGCGAACACCCTCCGCGCAGGAGCTCTCCGGACGAGTCGTTGGCCTCTACGAAACAATCAGCTGCATCGACAATCTCTCAGCTTGACATAGTTGGCTTACCGGCCAGTGGTAGGCAACGTGACCACTCAACCAACTTGAGCGTCATCCACGAAGACGCGAGCGTGCGGTCCGACCGTATGACGGAATACTCTCAAACCGCTGGCTCTGCCTCTCAGGGGGGGCGCAATTCATTCCGGGAAATGGGCAGCAGTGAAACGTTGTCTCGTGACAGACGTTCCAAGCAGCGACTGGCAGATGAGCTGCGATATTCGGATCCTGCGGAAGCCGAGCGGTGGCGACAACAGTCTGGGAGCGTACGTGCCAAGCTATTCAATCGTTGATGTGTCTTTCTTTTTCTGACTTGACCCTAGTCACGTCGTCCAGAAGCTCCTTCAAGGCACCATCCATCTCAGATCACGGTGCCAACGCCACTGTCCCCTCCTAGGGTCCTTCAACCCCGCCACGAGCGCCAGAGCCGCTCAGAGACCCGTAGTGACTATAGCGATCGACGCAGACCATTGTCCTCGGATAGCTCTGTCCCTGAGATCTACATCGAAACCCCGGTAACTATTGCATTCTATTCTATTCTATCTGGATCGGCTGACACGCAATGACAGTCAGGGCCACCTTCGGATGCGCCCTCCAGGGGCCACCGCGATATTTCTGCCAGTGGCCTCCTGAGTCCTGAACATGCCAATCATCCGTTGCCCGTGCCTGCCCAGCCGGCCTCGAGCGGCCGTGGTTCGCCGGTGATCCCTGTCATCCCGAATGCCCAGCTCACGTCTGGAAACCCGACTGGCCCCATCTACACGCTGCCAGATAGCCAACTTCCGCCGGGGTTCCTCCCGTCTCCCACGGGCCATGGCTCGTCGCAGCGCCTCCCAATGCCCCATGGCGCGCCGTCGTCTGAGCGCGAGGGTGGGCGACCCAGGAGTCCGATCTCGTTCTACGCAGCCTCGCCGACGCCTGCTGGGTTCACCTACCCCGCGCCGCCCGTCTCGCGGTCCGCCACGTACGCCTATCCTGCCAACACAGACAGCAATCCGCCGGTCACATCGGAGGGGCGTCGGCGGCATGACAGTCTGGGCGCGAGCGCCCGGCGACCGGTGCAGACGACGGGGAGCGCCGACGGCGGTGGCACCCGAGTGTCACAGCGCCAATCGACAACGGCGTCGCAACGCCTATCGACGACGGCGTCGCCGTCGCGGCCGTCGTATCCGCGGCACAACGCGGGCGTGTACCACGAGCCTGCCTACCCGAACAACGAGCCTGTGCGCGCGAGCAGCGACTCGCTCGCGGACGCGGTCACGAGCGCCAACACGGCTGCCAACGGGGGCGGGCCAGTCAGGCCGGTGCGTGTGCGTGGGTCGCCCGGGTATGCGTACGCTACCCTGCGGACGAACGAATGAGCCAAACGCCACTGATCGTTTAGGAATCGTACTGTCGTTGTTGTTGTTGACCATGTCCCGTGCTTGTTGTCATTGTTGGCATGCAGAGGTGTATGAACTGGGTTGATTTTGTATTCGCCATGTACGTAGATTTACTCGGACGGCTGTATGCAGTTGTGTTTCTTGTTCTGGAGGTGAAGGACGTCAATCGAGCCAGGGTCGACGTGGCTGCCGAGACGCGCGACACACCGGAACCGGTTTTTTTCTCTCTCGCTGACGAGACGCTACGTACGCACGATGCTTGTCTGTTTTGTCTCGTCCAACCAAAACGTGAACGGGATCTTTGCTGCGCGACTTGCGCGCCGCCACTCGTGACGTGAGCTGGCAACTCGCATGGGGTTTACCACACCCAGCCGGAGAAACGGCGGGAACCGCCTCTGGACGCTTTTTTTTTTTTTTTTTTCTCAAGATGCCTACGTACGCCTGCTCATCTGTGGAACCTATGCGTGCGTCCGCCCAGGATGTGCACCCCCCCGCTCCCTTGCGCCACACGGGGATAGCGTGCGATGACGGGTGACTGGCTCCTCACAGTGGGACGATCCATGATCGTGCCTGTCACACACAGGTCATGGCGGTCCATCGTTGTCGCTGGGCGTCTGCGGTGCACTGGTCGTCGTCCTTGACGACATAGGTCGTGTGGCGTGGACAGCAGACGTGGGACGCGCTGCCGCCGCCGCCGCCGCGCGCATCTGCAGCGACGGACTGCATCTGTTAGCCGAAAGTTAGACGAACCATGGTCCAACCCCTCCACAAACGAGATAGTCCCAACCTGGATGACATGTCAGCCAATCAGAGGTCGCAAAAGCTGCTAAAGACTCGCAGAAAACGTTACGTGACAATACTGCTTAACAGATGTGGGGGGGAGACCCGACGGCGATACGGGCCTGCGACCCCGCACGGCTGTCAGAGGGTGTATGCCTGCGAGGCCGTACGGGGATACGCGTCCCGCAGGAGTCCCGCGTTTTTTTTTTTTTCTTTCCGGACAACACACGCACCCAGTCGGGCGATGTCCAAACGCAGGGTGGCATGGGAACGCGCTCGACGGCACATGCACCATTGTCATCACGGAGGGGGGTGATTCATGTGGAGAAAACAGGAAAAAAAAAAAAGGTGTGTGAGCATGGGATCGCACAACAAGGGGATGACGAACCGCGCCGCTCGAGATTGGCTGCGAGGCACTCGGGTACGCCAGCGCCCCTGGATGCGCTGTCTGGGTCCCCCCCACTGGCACCCCGACTCGGAGATGCCGCTGCATGGCGACGGCCGCACAGACGTGCCATGTTGGCGCGCGCGTCGACTATCGACAGGAACAAGGAACAAGGGCGATCATTCTAGTTGCCGGCTCGACGCCACTGGCGACAAGAGTGGGGTGATCATGAATGAATGAAAAAGTTTCCCCCTGGTTCCATCCGACGAATTTGATGATGGGGCGTGTGTTCGTTCACCCGCTCGTCGTGTCGCATCGGGTCTCCGGCTTGGTGACGGGCCCTCGGTCACTCGCAGTGCCGGGTGTGATGGATGAAACGCAACGGCCCGTGGTCATTCTCGCTCGGCATAGGCGAGCGTCCCTGGAACGTACCAGTCGGTGTGCAAGAAGGCATGAAAGGAGTTGTTGAAACGCCTACGTCCCTGATAGGGCATTTCGACACAATACGTCCATTCAGGGTTGGATCGAGCACCGAGCGCTGCTATGAAAGGGGACCCGAGAAAAAAAAAACTCACACTCATTCGCGCCAGACGCCTATCCGCCCAGGTCATGAGGCGTGGGGGACCTACACCGACACATTGGCTCCGAGTCACCAACATCGCTGCAAGCTCGGAAAAAAAAAAGTGATTGCAAAAAAACCTGTAAAGGTGAGAAGCCTTCTTCGAAGTGACACCCTAAACGTCAACGAACGGCATGAGAATCCTTACCATGTTCGGGGGAAAAAAGGGGGGGAGTAACCCCTTGCAGCTTCGGACCTGACTTTCGACGTCATCTGAATGGCGGCGTTGGTGGATCGCAGCGAGTGCACAGCCCGGGTGGATCTGCTGACCGGTCGGCGCCTTGCCAAGAAAAAGGGGGTCAGGGACTCCAGGACGGACGGATTGAGTATGGTTCATAGTTTGCTCCTCGCCCGAGTCAACACGTCTTGCTGTCAACGTCACTACCCCATCATCATGCGCTCTGCAACGTGTCGCCACTAGGCCGTCGAGGGAACCCGGTCGCCAACGTCTCGGTCGAAAACACCGACAGTGCTCTGGTCCACCTTGCCGTTCTTGATCAAGTTCCTGTTGAGGGAATCGTTGTTCGCCGTGGTCAGGTGGGCCACCTTACGTTTCTCGATGATCGTATTGGGCACGCGCTGATCGTATCTCCCGGGCACCCACTGCCTGCAACCATCAGGATGCTGCCAAAATAGTGCGTGGTCGAGATCACGCCCCCCCCTGGCACCTAGGAACAAAGTTCTGCTTGCCACCATGGAGTCTGTGTTTGGTCGGGGCGGGTCGCCCAGAAAGATGTCGACAGCCGTGGTAAAGCACGTTCATTGTTGCGATCGAAGAACGGGTGAGAGCAACCCGATGCGCTTGGCCTGTTGGTCTTCGGATCCAGACCGCCTCCTTTGGAGAGACAAACCGTCATCGTCAGATGACTGACAGCCGTGGAAAGAGGGCGCAACGCTCGTACCTGCCACGTAGCGTGGAGTGGACCATCAGCTCGACAGAGTTCCTGGATCGCAGAGGATTCATTGTTCTGCACCACCCTCACCGAGACGACAGGACCATGTTCCAGGTGAGAACGACTGACAAAGGTGGTACTAGTACCTTCACGTCATGCAGCCCAACGTTTGGTTGCAGAGGATGCGTTGCCCCGCACCCGCCTTTCGTACACCCAGCGTGCAAACACGGGAAGCCTGGACCTCACTTGGATTGCAAAGGGATCTCACCCCCATTATGTGGGTGGCGCGACCCGTGCTGCGCTGCAAGTGCTGGCTGTTCCAGAATTGAAACTGCTCGCGTTGTCCTGAATCCATGCGCGACTCGCGTGTGTCGAAGTCCATGTACTCGGAGGTGCTCGTTGGTGTGTGAATTGCTGCCGCCATTGTGGTTCGTAGGCCCGACAAAGCCAATGACTCGTTACTACCACTTAGTACTGTCGACCTCTCGTGCCTTTCCTTTCTCCTCGTCCTTCAAGTCCCCTGACTCCTGTCCCCAGACCTCCACAGACAATCTTTCCGATCCAGGACCCCTCAGACGTTGAAGACCCCGAAACATCTCCTTATTGCCCTCCAAAAACGGATACGTATCCATGCTCAGCCCGACGGCACGTACGCAAAGACACGGCGCACTGTCAGCCCGCCCCTGTCCTAGCGGAGACGCCTCGATCACTTTGCCCACCCATCGTAGGTCGGGGCGACACGGACCCACACGCCGCAGCCCACAGTCGGGGGGAGACACAGTGTAGATCCACAGGTGGTTCGTGGTCGTGTGCGGATCACGCGCAGGCGCCCGCGACGGCGTCCTCCAGGACGCTGTGCGATGCGAGGTGACAGAAAACGAATGCCAAGGCCACGCCAGCGCGTGGGGTGGCTCGGACGTGGCATACGAAACTGTGCAGGACAGAATGCACGCGCCTTTCCGCGGCTCTCAGCGAGTGGCGGTAGTCTGTACCGCACACGCGGGGACTATACTGCCTCCGTGGCGCCTCAGAGCACGGCATCGACTTGAATGCCAGAACAATCGGTCAGACGAGCTGGCGAGTATGTGGCTGGTTAGTGCGATGATGTATGGATGTCCGATGGAATATAACCATGTCAGCCTCTGGGCGGTGCAAAGCGACGACCAACCCGGCTTGTCCTGATCGACACCGGGGAAGGTCAAGGGAAGGGGTCTCTCATTCTGGTAAAGTACCGTTCCAGGTCGACCCCGGCAGCGGTTGTTGTCCCGGATGCGGCAGTCTTGGACAGAGGGGTCGAGTGACACTTGCTAATTGTGTAGACTTGTCCCGGAGCAGACCACAGGACCTCCGAGGTACGCGCATTGTGCCCGTCCCGGAACTCTGAGCGACCGGGCAGACACGTGCACGTTGGTCCTGGTGGGTGTACGCCAGGTGTGCACATGATCCACCAGCGGGGCCTCGGCAGGGCTGGCCTGTGGACGGGAGCCTGAGGGTCGGCGTTTGCCCGAACGGCGACATGACAACGACAGCAGGGCATTCACGAAACTGGAACTCACCTTCTAGCTCATCCACTCCAGCGACCATGTCGCCGAGCTGTTGGAGGGCGCCGACACGTGTCGTGGAGCAGCCATCCAAAAGAGTGGCTCACCCGGTTCCAGAGCGAAGAGATCGCGGGCCGGCGTTCAAACGTACACCTGGTTTACAGTGCGTGGCACTGGAATGAAAAAGCCGATCGGACCTACCGGTCGCGGCGTCCAACTCCACCCACACGTCTGGTCCATGGCGGTCATCACGCACGACGGGGAACCATATGTGCGTCAGTGTGCCCGCGTTTCGAGTCCTGCGTGACACGGTGGTATCGTATTACTGGCGCGATCCTCACTGCGCGTCCTCCGCGACACCCCACGGCACCATCCGCTTCCGCACCCGCCCCCACCACGCCGTCCCGCTCGCCACGCGCAACGCCGCCTCTTCCGCCGCCGCCTCCCGCACGCGCACCGCCTCCCCCGCCCTCCAGACCGCGTCCGTGTCCAGGTCCACCTCCGTCAGCGGCACGACCAGAGGCGCCCGCCGCCCGAGCCCGTACCGCGCGTACGCGACATAGCCCACGTACAGCGCCACGTACAGCGCCACGCCAATGTACGTCGCCACCACGTTCTGTGTGCGCCATGTCAGCCAGACGCCACGTCGCGACACCCACACGTGCACGCACCCGCGCGCTGAACGGCGCCACCTTGACCGCCGCATAGCCCTCCGCGACGAACATGCCCGTCGCGAGCACGATCACCCCCATCGGCAGGAGCGGGAACAGCGGCTGCGCGTACGGCAGGTCCGCGCACGACCGGCCCTGCGCGCGCCACGCCGCGCGAAACCGGAGCGAGATCACCCCGATCGAGCCCCACACGAGCAGCGCCGAGATGCCCGTCAGATTGAGCAGCCACGCGAACACGACGCCTTGGCTCCAGATGGTCGTCAGAAAGGCGAGACAGGACACCGCGAGAGACATGCTGCGTGGCGCACCGTCAGCCGCGGGACGCGGTCGGGAGAAAAGGCTCACAGCAGCGCAGGGACGGGCACGCCGCGCTTGTTGGCCCATCCAAAGATGCGGGGCGCCTGCCCCATTTTTGCCAGCGCAAGCAGCATGCGTGAACTGCCATAAAACGCCGAGTTGGTCGCGGACAGCACCGCAGTGAGCAGGACGGCGTTGACGACGTGCACGCCAGCGCCAAAGCCCGCGCGTTCGAACACGACCGTCAGCGGCGACGCCGTCACGTCCGAGTCTGCACATCCCCCCACGTCAAGCATCCCGTGCGGCATGCACGCGCGAAGAAAAGCTCACCGTTGGCTGCCCTGAGCAGCGTCGGATCCTGCCAGTTGATGCACAGGCCGATGGTCAGGATGGTCAGCACGTAGAAGAGCACGATGCGGAAAAACGTCGCCTTCACCGCACGCGGCACTGCTTTCCAGGGCTGCGCGGACTCGCCGGCGGCGACAGCGACGAGCTCCACGCCACCAAAAGAGTAAAACGCATACACGAACGTCTGCGCAAAGTTGGCAAATCCGCCGACGAACGCCTGTCCGTTTTGGAAGTTGGACAGCCCCTGTCGTCTCGGGTCAGTCGCGCGCGGCGTTCCGGGAGCCCCATCCACGTACGGGTCCCGGGTGACCCTTGATCCCACCCCAGTCGTAAATGAGGCCGACGATGATGAAGAGGACGATCATCACGACTTTGATGGACGCAAACCAGTACTCGGATTCGCCTGTCCGAAAACGGGTCAGCCCACGCCCACCATGGACGGCCGGGGAGGCGGATCGCACCGTAGACCCGCACGTGTATGAGCTGCATCAGGAATATGGGAACGATGATGACGAGGGCCCATTGCCACGACTGCACTTGAGGCGCCCAAAACTAGATGCACATGTCATCGTCGTCTCGCACCTCAAGGGCGTCCATGATTACCTGCAGTATCACGGCGGCGGCAGTCAACTCGCTTGCTGGGGAACAGAGACGCGTATACATCAACGTCGAGCGAGCCCGCATGCATGCACTCACGTATCGACAGGCTCCTGCCAGCGCGGTGCACCGTGAGTGAGGACGCGCATGCGCCGATGCGGACGCCACGCACCACTGCAACCAGTAGTTCCACCCTGGCGTCCCGAACCCGTCAACGCGCGCGCTTCCAGACGCAAAGGACACGGCCGTTACCTAGCGTGAACCCGAGCGCGGGCGACACGAACCGGGTGCCGAACACCGAAAACGCCCCCGAGACGGGGAACATGGCAGCCATTTCGCCGCTGGGCGCGCCACGCACATGAGACCGGGGTCGTCCCTCGGCAGAGAGGAACGGACGTACAGCGTGATGACGACACTGTAGACGAATAAACTGACGACGACGTAGGAGAGCAGGGCGCTCCCCGGACCCGCGAGCGCGATCGCCTGTCGATGGTGAATACGGTGCAACAGACGAGGCGCTCTGTCACGCACCGACCCAGCGCTCAAAAAGATGCCCGTCCCGATCGTCCCGCCGATGGCTGGAGACGTCAACTACGCAAACGCCGCGACAGGGAGCCTCAAAGGAGATTTACCGATCATCATCAGATGGCGACTCGCCATGGCTCGCTTCGTGTCGTGTTCGGGACTTGCGCTTGTGGAAAACATCGCCCGTAGGTCCAGGCGTCTCTGAACGGGAGATTGTTCAGCGGTGGGTTGCTGCAGCTCTCCATCGCAATCCGCGTTGGAAAAGGATTTGGATGCTCTGAGACCCCCCAATGAAGCATCTACGGTCATTCTTTCCGTGGCGGTTGACCAGCAAGGTCGGGTCCCGAGTAGCCAAGCGCGTCTCAGATCCGCCAAGACTCGTGCCATTGGCGAGTCGGGTAATCGCTTCGGACTGCGCGCTGTGGCTAAACGAGAGAATATATTATCTAGTTGGAGTACGTGTTACAATATTGGTCCTGCCAACTGGGTATCCAGACACTAACGTCTCAAAAATAGCCCCAATGGATCAACGATAAAAAAAGAGAGAGAGCGGGTAGCGCGAACAAACTATTAAGCGATTATAAAGGGTCTAATGTTCCGGCGAGAACAGAAAGCGAAGCCAGTATAACATGTTCACGGAGAGCGTCGGTGTAGGGTGGGTGTCACAGAAACGCTAATTAGTTGCGGGGGTGAAAAGCGATCTTGCACTCCATGGCTGCTGGGAAGATAACCTACATGCAGAACTGAGCACAAGTCGACAATAACTCGGCAAGCAAACTCACAAAGGCATCCTTGATTTCCATGCTCTTCTCGTTGGTCTCAGGGGGCGCAGTGACATTGAAGTTCCTTACCAGCGCCGCAATCGTGATCCGGAGCATCATATAAGCCAAGTTCATCCCTCCACACTGCCGGGTTCCTGTCCCGAATGACATCGAGTACTGCGCCATCTTCTCGGTGGCGTCTGGTCCCTGAAGCCAACGTTCGGGGATGAAACTGTCCGGCGACGGAAAAATGGTGGGATCGCGGTGCATTGACCAGCTCTGCGTAGCAATTACCGTTCCAGGAGGTAGCGCGTAGCCCATCAGGTCAAATGATTCATCCAAGGCGCCGTTCTTGGAAATCGATAGTGGGACAACGCGTTCCAAGCCGCTTGGCACTGCATTGTACAATCGCAGACCTAAGTTCATTCAGTCTCCTCCACATTCTGCACACCCAAGCGGATGCTTCACCTTCTTTAATGAACGCGTTCAGGTACGGTAGCTTCTGAAGGATAGCCATGTCTGGCACGACACGACAGTCGAGCATAGCCTGGTCGAGCTCGGCTTGCAATTTGCTCACAACATCCGGCCTACGAGTCAATTCCCAGACAAAGTACGACAAGGAGTTGGAGGTTGTATCGGAACCGGCAATCCTAATAGCGAAATCAGACCTTGATTATCAACGGAGCCGAAAGGGAAAGACAAACATGTGTCCCATCAGTTCTGAAATGACATCATGATCCGGCATCTGTTGGTGGGGCGAGTCCTTGTAATCG
>JBBPKK010000623.1:0-19441 GCA_038089215.1 Tylopilus vinaceipallidus
TCCCACACTAGCCCTAAAGTACACAGGATGTATATAAGGACTAACAGGTTAGCTTGGGAAGTCCCCAGCTAAATCTGCGCAATCATACGTAGTGTTTCAGCATTCTTTGAGTGATTGGCCCGCAATCTCTCTTAGTATCCCTTCCGAGGCAAACAACGTTAGCTCTACGTTAGTGAGCAACTGTGAACGTGTAGACTTCGTATTGCTTCGCCTTACAGCTTGCACTATGTCATACCTAGCGTAACACAACGCTACACTGCTGATTTTCTTAATGACGATATCATTCTGGTAAGTTCATTATCTTCTTGCACACGTCTGATTATTGTCTGACTTATTACAGACTGACGATGAGGCAGGTCCATCCAATCATGCTGCGGCGCTCTTGTCTCCCCAATCCCTTTCTCGAGACTTGGACATCAACATCTTGCCAGGGCTAGAGTCTTCAGCTCCTCTAGCAGTTTCTCTGCATTCAGGCCGTCGAACACATCTTCCAGGACGCTACAATGATTATTTACCATGCCCTGACTCCATCCCAAATTCTCCAGAAGATGTGCCATCCCCACCAGCTGCTCTCTTTCGTCTTGTCAAGTTCAAAACTGCACCTGACGAAATGGGGATGTTTCGTGTATACCCAAGATACCCTGGTATCCCTAAACGAGCTGATCTTCGGTCTGTCACCGACGCCCCATCTTTGCAGGATGATGAGTCCACCACAGAGCAATCCAACATTCCAGAGGACATTTTGCTCAACACTCTCTACTCAGCGTTTAGCCATCCAACTGCAGGACTTCTTATGTCCTGGCAATACTCTGGAGGGATGACAAAATCTGCCAATGAACTTGATCGCTTATGGACATATATTCAAGACAAGGCATTTAATCCAAGGGTTGACACAACCTTCAGCCATGACGTGGAGAGAAAGCGGATTGAAACATACCTTAAAGATTCATCAAATCCCTTTAAAGCCTCACATGGGTGGCAGCAGTCATCTGTCAAAATTCCATTACCTCACAAGCGCACAACATTCAAATCTGAGGGCGATCCAAGACTTCCTTGGCTGACGGTTGATGGTGTCCACCACCGTGATATCATGGACATTATTATCTCGACATTTGAAAGCGAGACAGCATCCACATTCCATACCTTCCCATATGAGGAGTATTGGAAGATGTCCAAGGATAGTGATCCCATGCGTGTGTTTGGCGAAGCTTACACCTCTCCAGCCTTCATTGAAGCTTATCGAGATATCCACTCTCTTCCTCATGAACCTGGAGACAACTTGGAACGTGTTGTTGCTCCAATCATGGTTTGGTCAGATGCGACGCAACTAGCTAATTTTGGTGATGCGTCTCTGTGGCCAATCTATCTTTATTTCACCAATCAGTCAAAGTATACTCGTGGACAACCAACAGAAGATGCATGCCATCATCTTGCATACATACCTGGTGTACATAACTCTTTGTTTTCACAACAGATGGCTCATGCTTTCAACATAGCTCCCTGACGACTTTCAGGACCAATACAGCAAGTACTATGGACATTCATCATCAGCTGACGTGTATACTCACTGCAAGCGTGAATTGATGCATGCCATCTGGTGACTACTTCTAAACGATCGGTTCATTGATGCATACAAGAACGGCATCATAGTCAGGTTTGCTGATGGGATCACTCACCGACTCTTCCCCTGCTTCTATACCTACTCAGCTGATTATCCTGAAAAGTGAGTGGATCTATTAATTTCATTATATCCTGATCTGATACATGTCTAGGATTCTGCTTGCCTGTATTAAATTTCTGGGAAAATGTCCTTGTCCACGGTGCCTGGTAGCAAAAACTGATATTCCCAATATGGGATCACCGAGCGACATGGATACAAGAGAAAACAACATCCGTACAAGCAATAATAAGCTAAGAGACAAGGTAACAAAGGCATGAAACTCAATTTTCAAGCATGGTGCAAGTATCAATGGAATGTGTGTAAAGGATATCCTCGATGATGAGTCACTTGTCCCTACCCAGGTATGCTGCAAAGTCATAATGATATAAACACATCTCCAATAACTAATCGTTATAGAATGTGTTTATGGAGAAAATCCCCAGGCTAACAAATGGGGAATTCAATTTTTTCCTCCTTTTAGTGGTTGACCTCTTGCAC
The DNA here is from genome assembly GCA_038089215.1 of Tylopilus vinaceipallidus. Classification (NCBI taxonomy): domain Eukaryota; kingdom Fungi; phylum Basidiomycota; class Agaricomycetes; order Boletales; family Boletaceae; genus Tylopilus; species Tylopilus vinaceipallidus. The sequence continues at coordinate 2,159 of JBBPKK010000623.1, forward strand.
AAATTTGAACTGGGTGTTTGGAAAGTGATATTCACACACTTATTGCGTATTTTGTTTGCCGAAGGTGGTTCAGCCATTGAGCAACTTAATTTCAGGTGCGCTATATCAGATCCATGTTCAGTGAGGACGTCAGACAAGATACCATTGGTTTGTAGATACCGAAGAGTATCTTCATTTGGATGTGGAACAATCTGGAGGTTTGCGAGAAATGCTTCAAGCATGAACCATTTGGCAGGACGTGATTTTGAAGACCTTCTTCAAGTAAGAGTTTGGCTATTCACTCTCATATGATACTCACTCACCTGGCTTAAAAAAGTGTGCAATGCCCTGCTTTGAAGATCTTCTGCCAGTTCCTCATAATAAGATCATCCTCGATTTACTTTTTGACCTGGCGACTTGGCATGGTTATGCCAAACTCCGGCTCCATACAGAGAAGTCTCTTGCATTTTTTAATGCAGCAATTGAGTCCCTCCGTGTGTCAGTGATCACTTTTCAAGAAGATACATGCAAGGAATACATGACAACTGAGCTCCCTCAAGAGTGTGCTGCACGTGGTCGTCGGCAAGCTTTACTTGCATCAAGACAAGGGACAATCGCACCCCCAATAAACTTGAAAGCAAAGCTTAAGCGTTTGAACCTTACGACATACAAGTACCATGCGCTTGCTGACTATCCAAACACAATTAGGCAGTTTGGAACAACAGATAGCTATACAACTCAAACAGTAGACCCATTCGTCTTCATATTTGGTTTTCTACTATATCCTTTGCAGGGGGAGCTTGAGCACCACCAACTGAAACGACGGTATGTGTGGTCCGGAAAAAAAAGAAGCTTGATGGTCTCGAGCATTGCCAAGCAAGAGTCACTCGAGCAATTTGTTCAACAGGTCAATGTTAGTCATTGGAAGCTTGCAAAGCAGAAGCAGCCAAAGCGACGTCCATGCATTTCCCCGTCTGATCACTACTATATTGCCAAGTCATCCCATGTTTCTGACAATCTCACTGCTTGGCTGGCCGAACGTCAAGATGATATTGCATTTGATGCAAGCTGTTTTTGTTTTATATCACAGTTTCAATGGACTGACTATATTTAGGACTTTCTGACTCGTCTGCAAGACCATCTCTTGGCATGTGCCTGCGGTTGGGAATACGAGGGAGATGAACATGTCTTCACAGACAAGGACCGACTTCTCATTAATATCAAAAACAATCATATCTATTTTCACAGCACTCTATCTGTCAACTACACAACGTATGACCTATGCCGTGAACAGGACACCATCAACCCGCTCGCTCGCTCCGATATAATGGTTTTATCACACAAGGACGAAAAGACTCATCCCTATTGGTATGGCTGTGTTGTTCACATCTTCCATGTGCAAGTGCAAGTATGTTGTAGGAAACCAAGTTTCCCTGCGTTTGAAATCCTCTTTTATGCCCTATGCAATGCTCACCAGATGTTTCTGGATGGAGCTACAGTCTTTGGTGGTCTTCCGATGACTCTTCCGCTGCTTTCCCGCGATGCCCACCACTTTCCTGCGCTGCTTCCGCTGTCTTCCGGTCGGAAGAACTCCTAGAATCGGCCTTCCGTGTCATCCCATCCAACTGTTCTGTCCTTGGGTGAGCTTACTTCTATGTTTCTTCCATTTCATCATTTTTCCGATGGTACTGGTGTCTTTCCGCCTCCCGAAACACGTCGGAAGAGGTCAGAATATTTAATTTTCACTCGGAACACCTTGTTTTCAGTCGGAAGACACCTTTTCTACATTGGAAACTACTTTACAGTGTTTGTACAGTCCTGGGAATGCCCGGACTATAAAGCGCTGTTGCTTACATACACAAGAAAGTTTTCCGCATCTTGTCCGCTGCCTGTTTACATCCGCTGGACCGTTTCTGCCGCTGTGACTGCCATTCTTGACCATTCCGTTGGTCATTTACGCTCCTTATGACCCAGAAGACCCACTGCTTCACCCAGAACCAGTTGGGCACCCATCTACCACCTCAGGCCATAAGCCCTAGCACTCTTCTACCTGTACGGCCTCTCTGGTCTCTCTGGGGACGAACCATTCACATCCCCTTCACCTATCTGCAGTCTGCCTGCTACAAGAGCAGCACAGATCTACGTTTTACAGTGGCAGGAGTCAAAGTGGAACAGGTAGAAGACAGATATGCATATGAGGCCAATGGCATGGAAACACTGACGGCAAAAGTTGAAACAGATGGAGAGATGGAATGAGACAGCAACAGGGATGGGCAAAAATGAGGCAGAATGAAAACGGTGGTATCTCCCCTACCAAATGGCAGATCATCAGCGCCTGAAAACCCATCTCCACCATGCTTTGATGGTTGGTGCAAGCGGCACCATGACAGCAGCATGGACAGCCTTCTGACCACAGGCAGATAGGCAGCGTGTACTGCTTTCCAGTGATCAGGTCACAGAGCTCAAGCTCTTGCAAGCCATTGGGTGTGTCCCAGGTGCACATGCTCATGACACAAAAGAATGGTTGGCCTAGGAGGATGTCAAAATTAGCTTGTTCCACCACTTGAACTTGCATGTGTAGGGGTCCCAAGCCGAAATCAAGGGGGAGGTTCTCAATAACACTGAGTGTGCTGTTGGTGTTGGTGTTTGCTGACGACATCGTCATTCAATGGTCAGAATGGATAGGCATGCTGAGGCCTTCCCATACCCATTTCGGCATGACAACAATCTTGGAACCGGAATCTAGGACACATGTGAGGGATTGGTTAGTGGTCCTGACATGGGCCTCAACACAGTGAAGAGTGAGATTATGATGGGCCATGATAAGGCCCTCTTTGTTCCAGATGACATGGTCACCATACTCGCATTCGATGAGCTTGGCATCCTGGCCAGCAAGTTCATTGACTTGCACCATGTTTGACAGGATGGAAGAGGTGGCCAGCACCCATTTGGTGGCAGTCAGGTCATGGAAGTGCTTGTGAACGTTAGGGCTAACTGCAATCAGATCTTTGATTGGGACAGAAACAGGCATCCCAAGCACATTGCCGAGGACTTGCTTTGGTGCAGCCTCGTCTTCCAGTGGGAAGCTATAGCGATACTGTGGTGAAGGAGCCAAAAATGGCAGGTTAGTGTTAATGGGATGGGATGAGGAAGAAACAGGTTGCATTGGCAGCACAGAAGGGCCAGCGGTAGCTGGCAGGGTGGCTTGGCAAGCAGAACGGATGATTCCACAGCTATAGCCTGACGAATCTTGGGAGATTCCATCTCCTCTGAGACTGTTGCTGTGCATGGGTTCCATTTTTGCATTGGTGGAACCTCTATGCCATCAAAACAAACCCGTTTGCCTTTGCCATTGGCAGGACCAGTGGTGTTCTTGTTGGCCTGTAAGGATGCCCATGCCTGTGCTAGGAACGGCTGAAAATCAGGATCAGCAATGTTGCAGGATGATGAAAGATTTGCCATTACATGGAATGCTGATGGGTCGATGTCGAGGACAGTGTCAGAATTGGGCCAGGTAATGGCTAATATGCCCACCATGATGTGTGGCAGCAGGTCCCTGTTACTGTTAGACTCTGTTCGGTATGCTGCTGAAGCATTGGCTAGAGTTGCTGGCTGGCTTGGCTGGCTCAGCTAGCCAGGCTGTGCTTTTCGACTCTGCAACTCAGATGATGCACTGACATTTGGAGAGAATATGGATGCTCCCCACATTGCCCTCCATGATATGATGCTTGCCCTATGACCAGAACAGCAACAATGACGCATCCAGCACATGGTCCTCCTTCTCAATATCATCATTTGTTCTGCCATCAGTATCATCGTCTCAGTGCAGCCTCAGCCTCGCAAGGATCCAGAGCTGTATCATACATCTATCCTCTCTGGCAAGGGCTGGCTCCTTGAGTTGTTAACTGGACATCTGGAACATATATGGAATGAGCTTGGGATGCACGCTGAAGTTTTTAATGATCTTGTTTTGATTCTCAGATACTATGGGCACTCCAATTCAAGATCTGTCTCTTGGAGGAACAATTGGCGATTTTCTTGTATACCTGCATCACCGGTTTGCCAGTAAGACATGTAGGGGAGTGGTTTCAATGGTCAAACAAAACGATATCACAGTACATTGATTCATTACATATTCAGATGTAGAGATTACTTGTCTTTCTAGTTACTTCTGCAAGTTCATCCTCATCTTTTCTGCACTGCCACTTTATACGTGCTTTGTCAAGCCACTGGGTACTGACCTGCTCCCTTGCAAGATCAAATCCAACCCCAAGTTTTACCCATACTTCAAGGACATGATTGGCGCCATTGATGGCAGTCATCTTCCATTTGTGCTGCCTGCTGAAGAATGATAATCCAAGCTGCTCTTGTAGCAGGTGGACTGCAGACAGGGTGAAGGGGATGCAATAGGTTCATCCCCAGAGAGAGTGGGAAGAGGGATACAGTCGGAGAGGACTGGGGCTTACTGTCCTGAGTGTGGTAGGTCGAGAAATGGTGGGTCCAGACACTCCCGGGTGGAATGCAGGACCGGCCAGGTTGTAAAGAGCATGATAGACCAACGGGATGGTCAAGAATGGTGATGGTGATGGCAGAAACAGATGGGACGGTTCAGATGGCAAATGGAAAGATGTATTGAGTATGTAATAGATGGCCCTTTATAGTCCAGGCACACCCAAGACTGTACAAACAAAGAAAACAAGAAAGTGGTGAAACATACATAGGGTCTGGGTGAGTGTGGTCTGGTCTGGGTGTATGAGTACGAAGTGATAATGAATAAGTATGAACGTAGAACAATATTAGAACTCACCTGCAAGACAAGATGGACAGATGGACATGAGGGACAATGGCAGGGGACATGGCTTGCGAGGATCCAGTATGTGTGGTAGGTCCGGTAGCACGGGAAAATGAGTCTGGTGGGTCTGGATTGAGTGTGCATGAATGCGGTCATCTGAATGGCATGTCATATGATCTGAAAAGGTGGGAATACACTGGTTTTCAACCGTAGGGAAGCACGGCTCCCTACATCCGTGGGGGACTTGAATGCTGGCTGTCCCCAGTCAGCCACCTGCTGAGGTAAGCACACCAAAACTGGCCGGACGCATCAACAATTCTCTCTCTCGCACCCTCCATCTTCATCGGACTCTATCCACCACCACTACTCACTCCCAATGGCCAAAAAACTCACCATGTTACTCAAAAACAACAACCTGGGACAACTCATGGAGCTGCCGGCTCAAAAAGCGCATTCCCACACTCTGGCAAGCGTCCTAACACTGGCGGCAACATGTCCAGTGGATGTGGATGTGATTGGGGATGAACATGAGCTTTGGATGAAGCGGTGGATGGTGACACTGGTGCGTAAACACATCCGATCGTGGTGAATACATCTGATCTACACAGGAAGCACTGTTTTCGGCCAGTGAGGCTGCTAGGGCAGACGGATTCCCCACAGCGCTGTCAGCAGACAACATAGAAGCACTTGGGATGGCTGGTGGGTGGTACGAGGCGTGGCAGGAGCGCCAGCTCAAGGCCTGGGTGGATGCACAATGGGACAAGCAAGAAGGTGAGGCGTCCGGGGCAGGTGCAGAGAGGGATGGCAACGCACTAGGCGCATCCAGGGAGAGTGAGGCAGAGGTACAGGCGATATCACAGGCTGCTAGGGTCATGCCAGCAGTGCCACAGGTTGTGTTGCCAATGCTTGAGCAGGTCCGGAAGGTGTGTACTGGTCTTATCACATCTGGGTGTGGATTGGCTGATGTAGATTGAAGCGGTCGCGATCAGCATGAACGAATGATGGCAAGGACGATGATGAAGACAAAGCCCTGGCTAAGGGCAAGGACGTGGTTGTGCAGCATGCAACACCGTGCACCAGATGCATGAGGACTGGGATGGCATGCTGCGGCAAGGCAGGCCAGGGTTGTGAGGGGTGCCAAAAGTGCAAGGAGAGATGTGAAAAGTCGACAGGAAGGGGTAGTCAGGTCGGCAAGAAGCAGCCCCACATTGCAGGTGCGTGTACCAGTTTTGTTTCAGTGAGTCCAACTCATACAAGACTGTCCAGATAGCTCACACTTGGCATCAAGAATTGCCACTGGTCATTGCTGTACTGGACTCAGACGTTGAGATGGTGTTGCCCAAGGGCAAGGGGAAAGGTAAGGCACACAGCAGTCCATTGGGCAGATCAAAAAGGCGGTCAGATGGCATGTCAGACAAGGTCACCCACCTTGAGTCCACATTTCTGAATGTGCAGGCAGCTATCAAGAAGGTGGAGGTGGAGTTGCGAAAGGCGGTCCATGAATTTGAGGATCTAAAGGACGCCTTGGACCTGTAGATAGTCCACTAGCCGCCCCTGTACTACACAGAACAAAATGTATCCGGTTTGGTCTGAATTTGGTCTGAACACGGCTTGAGTCTGGCGCGAGTGCAGTTGAGTCCGGATTGAGTCCGGTGCGAGGCCATGTCTTGAATGTCCCATGCCTGTTGAAGAACAATAATCCAAGCTGCTCTTGTAGCAGGTGGACTGCAGACAGGGTGAAGGGGATGCGATAGGTTTGTCCCCAGAGAGAGCGGGAAGAGAGATACAGTTGGAGAGGACTGGGGCTACTGTCCCAAGTGTGGTATGTCGAGAAACGGTGGGTCTGGACACTCCCAGGTGGAATGCAGGACTGGCCAGGTTGTAAAAAGCATGATAGACCAACAGAATGGTCAAGAACAGCGACTGTGACAGCAGAAACGGATGGGATGGTTTAGATGGTAAATGGAAAGATGCATTGAGTATGTAATAGACAGCCCTTTATAGTCCGGGCACACCCAAGACTGTACAAACAAAGAAAACAAGAAAGTGGTGAAACATACGTAGGGTCCAGGTGAGTGCGGTATGGGTCCAGTGAGACTGGTGAGTGCGGTCCGGTCTGGGTGTACGAGTATGAAGTGATAACGAATAAGTATGAACATAGAACAACACTAGAACTCACCTGCAAGACAAGACAGACAGATGGACACGAGGGACAATGGCAGTGGACATGGTTTGCGAGGATCCAGTACGTGCGGTAGGTCCAGTAGCACGGGAAAGTGGGTCTGGTGGGTCCGGATTGAGTGTGCATGAATGTGGTCATCTGGACTGCCTGTAGGATGATCTGAAAAGGTGGGACTATACTGGTTTTCGACCATAGGGAAGCACGGCTCCCTACACTGTGTCCAATCCATGTCCAGTCCTGTGGGTATCTGTATGGTACGAATGGTGTCAATAAAACAGTAGCGAATGAATAGAAAATAAGTGGAAACTCTTATCCTACAGCAGTGGTATCTCTTCTGCTTTTCAGCAGATCGACATTTTCTTGTCTGGACAGATCTGGTTTGAAAAAACGAAAGGGCATGGCACCGGCACATGCAGTCAAAGTCTGAACCAGTATCAAAAAGTGTCTGTGGTGCAATGGGATGGCAAACTTGGCGAATAAACAGATGCTATCATATGGTGGTGGTATTTTTCCTATTATGATGGTGTTTCGGTGACTGTTCTTGTTGTCAATGGTTGTGCAGTATGTGCAGTATAGAATGGCTAGACGGAAGCAAAGCACCAGACGAATACTGGGATGAAACAATTGCGAATGAGACACTGGTCGAATCCTGGGATGAAACAGAAGTCACCAGCCGAATACCGGGGTAGAAATGGTATCATACGTGCAGTGTGGCTGGTTTAACAACGGTCTGGTGGTTCGTCGGGGACAGGTATTGGCGGATTGTCATTGTCCATCACAGGGGACTTGGATTGAAAGTTGGCTGGTGTGTTTGTGGTACCAACAGCAGCCACGGGGGACTCTGCATTCTTGACTGGTGCTTCCGGGTGTTCATTGGCAGTCTCATCAATGTCTATACCTACTGGATTGATCCCTTCTTCATCAAACCGGCATCAGGACCTAAACCAAAGGCAGATCAGTACCAAACACCAGAGTGCTGCACTAGGCCAGCACATGCATGCCCGTGGGGGACTCATAATGATGTCCTCCCGGACATCAACAGACGGGGAGAAGGGGGAATGGGTGGGCAGGAATAGGCTGATGGAAGAAAGACAAGGACACAGCAATGATAAAACCAGTAAAACAGGACCAGACAGTTCAAACCAAGGGTAAGGGGGTGGTAAGTGTACCACTGCCATATGCGGGACGGAACCAGGTGGTAGCAAGCAGTCTGGACTCAATAAAACACTGGGTTGAAAGCATAATGTGTGGTGGCAGTGGGCAGAAGGTAATGGAAATGGAAGAGAAATGGCCAGTGGGTCAGTACCGGATAGGGGCCAATTAAGCGGCACAGAAGCGGAAGGGTAGGGCCAATGGACAGCAAGGTATGGTGAAGGCGAAATGAGCCCAGATTGAAATACAGGACAGAAGCAATTGATTGAATGAAGAGAAATGGTAAACAGTGAAACAGAAGGTAAAAATTATGGAACTGGCAGATAAGCTGGTGCTAAAATGGCCAGCAAAGGGTCCGATGGGGTGGAAACATCAGCTGAACAGGTGCCATCAACAATGGGCAGAACGGCAACAACAAGACTGTTAGCAGCAGAATCAAAAATACCGGCAGGTGTGGGATCCTGTAAGTGGTCAGCAGCAATGATGGGTGAGTCTAATGGTTCTAACGGCGTGTGCAAAGGCAGCCAAAGACTGGAGATGGAAGAGTCAGAGACCTTGTCCACTGGTTCTGGTAGCAGGACAGCATCAGCAATGGAAGGGCTGTTGGTGGTGACAGCAAGGACAGTGTCTGACAGTTCTGAGAGCGTGGGAAGGTGCAGCACACTATCGGAAGGGTGGTTATCTTCGTCAGCATCAGATCGGCATGGTGGTGTGTTTGACAGAACGGCACAATTGATGTCAGATTCGGTGGTACCAGTAGGCAAGGCGTCCTGTAAATCATCAGTGGCAGCAATAGGTGAATCCGACGTAACCAGGAGTGTGAGAACATGTACTAGCAGGTCCAGAAGTGGCCAGCATACTGCAGCAGAAGGGAGTAATGATGGTTCTGTCAGTACAAACACATCAGTAGTGGCTAGGTTCTGTGGGTGGTTAGTGGTGGCCATGGAGAAGTCAAATGATGCGCAATGCACAGGGGTGTGAGATGGGATGTCCTGGCTGGCACTGCAGCATGGCAACACTGTCACAGTGTCTGGGAGAGGGTGGCCCTGCGAAATGTCAGCAGTAATGGTTGGAATAGGTGAAATGGAAGGAAAGCAGGTCAGATTGTTGATGAAACATGGTTCTGCTGGCTGGCTAGAGCATCTAAAAGGGTCCGGAATCATGACCAGTAGTGGTACTACTGGATGTGGTGGGTCCGGATTCAAAAATGGTGGGCGGAAGAAAATGTTAGAAGTGGTAGAGATGGAAAGAAGGAACTTTGCAGCGGAAAAAACGTCAACCACTGGGTAGGGCTCATCTGGGTGGATGTCCAGATGCACTATGCATAGGTGATGACAAATGCAGGCCTGTAAGTCAGCCGGAAAGCCAAAAAGAAAGAACTGGTCATGCTCAAGTTCGGATAGCTTGCACAGCATGAGTGCGGATGTGATCAGTGTAAATTGCCAGTAGTAGCTTCCGAGTGCATCCAATGATTGCATCAGTGTGCAGAAAGAATCCTGTGTGAGCTGTTCCAGGTCAGCACAGCAAAAGCAGTCACTGCTTTGGCATCCTGGATACAACTCTATCAGTGCGGAAACAAAAGCAAACCAGTCTGGAATAGCGGCATGTGCTTTGGGCAAGCAGCCCCACAGGTAGGCAGTGTCGGCAGTCAAATAGCACATTGCAATGGTGATCTTGTCGGTGTCAGAAGCAGGGTGTGGTGCCAAGAGCACTTCTATTTCGTCAAGGTAAGGCAGTAATGCTGCCGGGGTGTCATCAAAGCGTGGCACATCTGGGCTGGTGTGGAATGGAAGCTGGCCAATGAGTGATCAGTTAGCCATGACAAAAGTTGCCGATGGAAGCGGAATGTGTGAAAAGCAAGATGGAATGGAAGCGGACCGAAAAGGCAATAATGAAAAGATGGAACCGGAATGTGAAGCATGGGAAACAGTGGCTAAGGGTTGGAATGACAGCAAGTAACGTAAAAGGGGTCCGGACTCAAATGAGGCAGTGACAGACGTGCTAATATCGAAGAAAATGGAAGGAATATGCTTGGCAAGGTGCATGGCACGTGTCCTGAGTCTCCCAAGTGTCAACCTGGAGTGATAGGCGAGGTGTATGACAGTGGGATGTGAAATGAAGACCCTTCAGTGTAGTTGGACCAGTCGGTATGCATCGGAAGCACTGCTAGGGCTCAGAAAGTGATGAAACAGAAATCAGAAGGTGAAAAATTTGAGTGGAAGGGAAGGGGAATGGCCCAGGTGTCCTTCTGTATGTCTTCTCTAACTCCCTCACAGTGGGCTCCAGTTGAAGAACAATAATCCAAGCTGCTCTTGTAGCAGGTGGACTGCAGACAGGGTGAAGGGGATGCAATAGGTTCATCCCCAGAGAGAGTGGGAAGAGGGATACAGTCAGAGAGGACTGGGGCTTACTGTCCTGAGTGTGGTAGGTCAAGAAATGGTGGGTCCAGACACTCCCAGGTGGAATGCAGGACCGGCTGGGTTGTAAAGAGCGTGATAGACCAACGGGATGGTCAAGAACAGCGACGGCGACAGCGGAAACAGACAGGATGGTTCAGATGGCAAACGGAAAGATGTATTGAGTATGTAATAGACGGCCCTTTATAGTCCGGGCACACCCAAGACTGTACAAACAAAGAAAACAAGAAAGTGGTGAAACATACATAGGGTCTGGGTGAGTGCAGTATGGGTCCAGTGAGACCAGTGAGTGTGGTCTGGTCTGGGTGTATGAGTACGAAGTGATAACGAATAAGTATGAACATAGAACAATATTAGAACTCACCCGCAAGACAAGACGGACGGATGGACATGAGGGACAATGGCAGGGGACATGGCTTGTGAGGATCCGGTATGTGCGGTAGGTCTGGTAGCACGGGAAAATGAGTCTGGTGGGTCCGGATTGAGTGCATGTGAATGCAGTTGTCTGAATGGCATGTCATATGATCTGAAAAGGTGGGAATACACTGGTTTTCAACCATAGGGAAGCACAGCTCCCTACACCGCTCATTTGGCTTTGCCCTATCGAAACCACAAAGGGCAGATCTCACAAAACTCTCTTTTTACCTGTGATTTTGATCTATGGTTCACTTATGCTCTTACAGGATGGGAAGGATCTGCTTCCGATGCCCGGATTTTTAGTGATGCTTGCATGCGCAGCTTAGACATTCCAGAGGGGAAGTACTTATTGGGTGACCTTGGGTATCCTTCCAAACCTTCCCTCCTCATCCCCTACCGCAACACTCACTATCATCTGGCTGAATGGAGCCGGGCAAACATGCAGTGCGTGTTTCCTTTTTTTATTTTAAATTGAACTGATACAGAATAGGCCCGGGAATGAACATGAATTGTTTAACCTATGGCATGCATCAATGTGCAATGTTATTGAGCATGTGTTTGGTGTACTGAAGAAGCAGTTTTGTATCCTCCTACTCCCATTCCCATGTTCGCTTGACATCCAGGCACGTCTTCTGGTGGTGCTCTGCGTAATCCATAATTTCATTCTCTCACACAACCCTGATGACATGGTCATCCCTGACAATGAACCCAACACTGACACTGCAGGACACCATGACGCCGACGGTTGTGGTGACTTTGAAGGAATAGTAGTGTTACGCTAGGTACGACGTAGTGCAAGCTGTAAGGCGAAGCAATACGAAGTCTACACGTTCACAGTTGCTCACTAATGTAGAGCTAATGTCGTTTGCCTCGAGAGGGATACTAAGAGAGATTGCGGGCCAATTGCTCAAAGAATGCTAAGACACTACATATGATTGCGCAGATTTAGCTGGGGATTCCCCCAAGCTAATCTATGGTCCTTAAATACATCCTGTGTACTTTAGGGCTAGTGTGAGACAAGATAACAAAAGAAGATGCTGCGGAGAATCATCGTAAGCAATAAGAACTGTCAGGGCAGTGTCCACAGCATTAGAACGTTCTGATAGGATGAAATGGTAACTAGGAAACTACACAGCAGAGATGCCATGTGATGAGAAGGAAAAGCGAGAGTGCTAGACAAAGAACATGGATAAGTGTATACCATAAGGCTTTGAGGAGGATGAGAATGAGCCCTAGGACAGACAAATGTACATATAAGCATAAAGGAAAGAAAGGAAAGAAGAACAAGCGGAGAAAATGTAACATTACCCCCTCACTAAGGCGGAGGTACCATTTCCGACACATTCTCTTAATTTCCGGGTGCACTGGCAGCCCTTCTATCCCCTTCCTCCCTTCACTCTCCATCCTGTTCGAACCAATCAGAGGTGGAGTCTCCATCGTACCTCTCGTTCCAGGCATCTTCTTCTCTGGACACCGGTGCATCCTCTTCAAGAGGGGAGGTTGTCTCCCAAAAAGGACAGTTTGCCACAATGTGGCCTAGGCAATCACAGTGGTTACAATGGCGGTTGGGGCAGGAAGCTTGGGAATGACCAGGGGATAGGCGGTTGCAGTATGGGCAGAGGTACTGTGGGCAGTAGATCCGCCAGTGGTCTGAGGCGCTGCAAACAAAGCAAGTCCGATCAGGGGGACCTGTAACAAGGAGGGAAGGTGAAGGTAGGTGAATAGGGAGAGGTGCAGCTTCATTGTCGATAGGAGGGGAAGAGGGGATGGTTTAGGTATGAGGTAATCCCCTCCAGTTGGTGTGGACACTTGTGAAGGGGGATGAGCGCTGCCTGTCCTGAAAGAACTGTTGTCGTTCGGCTTCCTGGACGTCTGATGGGAGGAGGGGTGGGGAGGAGAGACGATCAGCTAAGGAGATGGAGGTTCCTCAAGGGATGGGATCCCGGTGGTAGCCAGGCAGACGAAGGTAGTAATGGAGGTTGGGGCTAGAGAGGAGTTCAAGAATGGGGTGGACGTGGGGGTGAAGAAGGTTGGGAGGAAGGAAATCCAGCAGCATACCAAGTCCTTCAGCTGCTAATAGATCCAGAACAAGGTTGCTCGATTCCACCATCCCCTGAGTCAGGGAGTCATACGCCTGGGAGTGCGGTTCTACTAGGAGGAAGTTTGCGAGGTGGGAGCAAGAAAGGGCGATGGATCGATAAACGTTGGCTAGTGGGGGAAGGAGGGTGGTTCTGGGGAACACTGTGGACTGTTCTAAAGCAAAGGTGAGGGTGGGACTTTCCAAGGTGGTAGCTAGGACGATGCGAAGTTGGTCAACTGGCAGACAGTTGAGGTGGATAGGAAAGTCTTCTGGAATAGGTAGGAGGGGGGTATCGGAAGGTAGGGGGGATGGGTGGGATTCTGGGGAGGGAGAAGGGGAAGATACATAGGAAGACAGTGATGACATGATGTTAGTTGGAGAGGGATGGTGATGGGGGGAATTCCATGGGGTGGTCGGACTTATAAGCATTGAGAAGTTCCTGGGAATGTTTCATATTGTCTTCGTGTTCCCAGGTGTCTTCCGCCAATGAATATCCCTTCCATCTAACCAGAAATTGTCTTCTTCGGTGCAATCCGCAATGGGCCAAGATCATTTTGATTTCATACTCTTCATCTCTGTCTATAGTTTCCGGGGGTGGTTCTAAAAATGGAGTTCCATGTTCAGCAGTAGTTCTAAACGAGGAAAGAAGGGAGGCATGGAAAACAGGGTGAATTTTCCAGGTTGGGGGAAGTTTCAGTCAGTAGGCAAGGGGGGAAATGACTTTTTCTATGGGGAAGGGACTGTGACATCGTTGGGAGAGCTTAGGATGTGCACCAGGAAATTGGAGGTTTCTGGCCTCAAGCCAGACTCTGTCTCCTTGTATCCAGGGGGTGAATTTGGAGCATACTCTATCTTTCATAATTAGGCAAGCTTTTTCGTGTGCAGCAAGAGCTTCTTTTCTTGCTTCGTCCAGGGCAGTCATTCGTTGTTCTAGAGCAGGGAGGAAGGTTTTTCCCAGAGGTGGGTAGGAATGGGGTTCATATCCCATCATGAGGTAGAATGGCGATTGGTGTGTGGAAGAATGGGGGGAAGAGTTATGTGTGAATTCGGCTGTAGGGAGGAATTGAGACCAGGTTGTGGGGGAACCTTGGCAATAGATATGGAGGTACATTTCAAGTTCTTGATTGAGACGTTCTGTTTGGCCATCCGTTTGAGGGTGATAAGGGGAAGATAGGGCTACATCATATTGGAGGAGTCTAGCCAGTTCTAGGCTAAAGGCGGAGGCAAATTGGGGCCCTCTATCAGAGATGACTTGGTCATGGAGTCCAAATCGGGGGTAAATGTGGTGGAAAAAGAGTGCTGTGACGCCTGCCCCATCAACGGTTTTGGTACAAGGGATAAAAATACCCCCCTTCGAGAGTCCATGGTCGACCACAACCAAAATAGAATTGAATCTGTTGGAAGGGGGTAGGTCCGTGATGAGGTCAAGGGAGATTTGTTGGAAGGGGTGAGTAGCGGCGGAGGAAAGGGGGGACAGTGCAGGGATGGTCGGATGAGTGTTGACCTTGTTGGCCTGACAGGTGGGGCACCCCAGAACATACTTGCAAACAAAGGAGGCAAGGCCTGGCCACCAATAGTCACATTGTACTAAAGTTTGAGTGCGAAAAATCCCACCATGCCCAGAACTTGGGGAGGAGTGCAGGTGGGCAACAAGGTCATGGCGGAGGGGGGCAGGAATGTAGAGGCAGCCCTGGTAATATAACTGGTTGTCAGTGTAAGACCAGTCAGAAGGGTGAGAGTGTTACATTTCCTCCAACTATGGTTCTTCCCTTGGTTTCCTCTATGATTGTATGTACACTTATCTGTCCTAGGGCTCATCCTTTTCATCCTCAAAGCCCTATGGTTCACCCTCATCCGTGCTCTGTGTATTTCGCTTTCATTCTTCCTTCTCACTGTCTGGCATCTAAGCTGCGTCATCCCCTAGTTACCAACCCTTCCTTGTAGAATCTTCTGATGCTGCGGACACCTCCCTGACAGTTATTATTCTTTCTGATGCTTCTCTGCAGCACTTTCCCTGTTTTATCTTGATCCCACACTAGCCCTAAAGTACACAGGATGTATATAAGGACTAACAGGTTAGCTCGGGGTCTCCCCAGCTAAATCTGCACAATCATACATAGTGTCTTAGCATTCTTTGAGCGATTGGCCTGCAATCTCTCTTAGTATCCCTCTCAAGGCAAACAACATTAGCTCTATGTTAGTGAGCAACTGTGAACGTGTAGACTTCGTATTGCTTTGCCTTACAGCTTGCACTACGTCGTACCTAGCATAACAAAATATTTAGCTCTCCCCATCGCTCTCCTGTCTAGGAAGCGACTAACCCCCCATCACCATTTCATCCCAGAGAACTCGAGACTCTCTGTCGCCTGAACGATGGCCTCCTCGATGCATAGCAGGATCTTCCAGAACAGCTGCTCCTCCTGCCAATCCCAGATATCGCCCAAACCTCCCACCTGTTGATAGGGGAGTAACCTACAAACCAGTACAACAACTGCGTGCAGTACCAGCCCCAGCAGAGTCATTTTTGAATACGGAACGACTTGCCCGTGTACTTCAGCTTACCAACCAGCCCCCACCACCATCCCAGTCGAGTGAAGGAAGCAGCCCACCCAGTCCCTCCCCTTCACCACCACCCATTCGCATCGACACCCCCCAGCCTGCCGAGATGCCCTCTGAACTTAAAGCTGGTCTCCCCGATGACTTTTCAGGATCCCCCGAGGAAGCCACTTGCTGGATCAAGGCTATGAAAGCCTACTTGTCCATTAACGCTGCCCTCTAGCCGGATGACAGCACCAAGGTCCTAACTACCTTGAACCACATGAGCAAAGGACAAGGAATTCAGTTTTCTGAGTCATGGTTGGACAAGATGTCCAACATCACCATTCCCCCCGCTGAAAAGACCTTCAACAAACTTGTTGACAACTTCACCTCCACTTTCTTCCCCTTCAACATCATCACAACTGCTAGGGAACAGCTGGAAAGACTTGAACAAAAGGATCTAAAGAGGATCGGAAGCGATGACAGCTTCCAACAGTATATTACTGATTTCGTCAACCTGGCTTCCAAGGCCAAGATCACAGATGAAACTGAACTCTGTCGCCTCTTTTCAAAAGGGATCAACTGCCGTATCAACCTCCTCATTTATGGAATGGAAAAAGTCCCCAGCACCTTAAAGGAATGAATTGAAAAGGCTAAACAGTTCCACTCCCAGTTGGCAATGGCTCAGGGACTCCACCGCTCCACCCCTACCTCCACATCTCGCCCTCAAAAAGAGAGAGACCCCATGGCCATGGACATCGATTATGTCCAGTTAACCCCTACCGATAAAGCCCGTCTGATCCAAGAGGGATGTTGCTTCCAGTGTAAGCAAAAGGGCTGTAGATCCTCCAACCACTGCACCAGAGCAATGCCTCCCAGACCCCCCAGAAACCCCAATCACCCTGCACAAGTCAGAACCACAGAAACAACCCCTGCTCTGCCCACCAACCTGGTCAGAAACCCTGACAATTCCATTTTTGCCTATGTCAACTCCCTTAGAGCAAAGGGAGTATCTCACAACCTCATCTTAAGAAACCTCTGCATTTGCCACGATGACGATTACAAAGAAGAAGAGGAAACCCCTGCCACCACTTCTACTCTGGGTTTTTAGCTTGGGAAGAAAAGAAATCGACATTTTCTTCCCAGTATGTTGCTCCCATGTACACTACTTATACAAACGAATCATCCATGTGTCTACCTATTCGTTTGCAATGTGGTAGCAAAGCTAAAGCTGATCTCCTTGCCCTCATCGACAGTGGAGCCACAGGATGCTTCATATCCTGGGAGCAAGTTCGCTGAAACCACCTCCCTCTCTCTCACCTCCCCCAACCAATCGTTGCCTACAATGTCGACAGAACCAAAAGCTCCAATGGAACCATACACTTTGTGACCACTCTGAAAGTATCCCTACCCAAATCTACTCCCCACACCCAGACCTTTTTTGTAACCAACCTAGGAAAAGAAAAAGCAATCCTGGGGCTGCCCTGGTTGAAACAAATCAACCCAACGATCAATTGGAGGACAGGACAATGCCTGGTTCCAGATGAACCTGCACTGCCTCCACCCCACTCCCACCTTGACCAATACCTAAACAAAACGACCCTCTCCACCTCCCTTGCCATGACAGCTGAAAAAGAAGAAGTGTCCCTCCCTGATGCATACAAGGAATTTGCTGATGTTTTTACCGAGCCACCCCCTGGTGAACTACCCCCTTCTCGTGGAGAAT
>JBBPKK010000624.1:0-19373 GCA_038089215.1 Tylopilus vinaceipallidus
GTAACACCCCCTTTGTGGTAAAGAAATAGGCAAGGTTTGACCTAGGGCCCAATGGAGAACTGGTCCAACACTTCTACATACCTTGCACCAAACCTTATGGAGCACCAAGGAAAAGACTTCCAGAAGAAAGGAAGCAATTATGAAAATCACTTAGAGATAAGCAAAAGCCATACAATCCAAGGCTGAAAGTTCTTACTAGGAAGTAGTCAGTACTAGTAAAATAAATTCATCATTTCCAACTCCTCTGATTCAATTGCTCCTTTTCCAAAAAGGATAGATCTAGGCCCATAGATCCATGACATGCAAGTCCTGCTGGCAGGACTGCAAACCCAGCTTGCCCAGGCCAAAGCAAGAGCCTTAGCAGCTGAATAAAGGGCTGCTGCAGCCAAAATAGGAGCACAAGGACCTCGGGCTGAGGTAAAGGTCACAAAAAAGGTTGATCTGATCCCTGACCCAGGATCATTCAATGGAGACTATAGCTGCTTCAATGAGTGGTGGGTCAAGATGCAGGTTTACCTGCAAATGAATAAAAAAACCTTTACCTCAAAGAAGGAGGTAACCCTGGCCATCTTGTCTCGGATTGCCTCAGGGAAAGAAGCAGACAAATGGAGCAGGAGAATGGGCCCACTTCAACATAGAGACAAAGTTGAGCAACAATGAATGGTCTGTCACAGATCTGGATCAGAAATTGTTCCACCAGTTCAGGTCAGCAACCAGACAGGGACAAGCTCTGAGGGAGCTACAAACCCTCAAACAAGGAACCAGGCAGACAGAGGCCTACCTTATCCAATGGAAAACTCTGTACCAGTACACTGGAATAGATGGGGTGATGGGCATCCACCTTCTAGTTAAAAATGCCTGAGAGGAGGTAGTGCACTGCATCTCCCTCAATCTCCATGGGTATGATGCCCCCACCAGTCTTGCTGATTGGATTGGCCAAGTAAGGAATGTGGGAAATGCATTTGAACAATTCAAGCTCACCTGAAGCTCAAACAAAAAATGGGGCACCAATGTGGCTGCTGGATCGTCCAACCAGCACAACCCTAATGCAATGGACATAGATGCTGCCTGAAAGGGTAAGTGCTTTAACTATGGGGGCAATCACTTCATCAAGGACTGCAAAAAGGCTAAGATGTCTTGTAGCAAATGCAAGTTCCTTGGAGGAGGGTATCACAAGAATTGCTTATAAAGAAGCAAACCTCACAAGACTTGTGCTGCTCAAAAGGAGAGTAGTGACAATAGTGACTCAGACTGTGAAAGCAATAATGTCCAAGCTAGCCAAAAAGGGAAGGCTAGAGAAAATCCAAAATCCATAAATGAAATGGGGTTTGAAGAGATGAAAGCCTACTTTACAGATGTTTTAAATGCCAAGGCAAAGGAAGCCAAGGCGGGAAAAGCATAAGGCACATGACTAATCAGGGTGGTCATGTAGCTGAGGACTATTTTGAACACATAAAAATAGAAAAACCCAAAAACACATATTTCAATATACTACTATCCAATTCACAATCTGTAACCTATTTTGACAATCTAACTGAAGCCACAACTCAGGATGAGCCTGAGTGGGCTGGACAGGAATCCAGGCTTAATTTGGCAAAGAAAAACAAAAAAAAAATTACAAAAGAAATCCCTGATAGAATTGTCATCCACTTTGTGATGAATACTACATTAAAGCTAGGAGTACAGGGTGGCACCATCCATGCAAAAACACTGGATGATGAGCAAACAAGCACTCCTTGATAGTGGAGCCAATGGGATCTTTATCAATTGATCATGGGCAGAAAAGAAAGAAATACCCATGACAAAGCTAGAGTGGCCAATTCCAGTATACAATGTGGACAGAACAAAGAATAGTGCAGGGAACATTATGCACACCACCTCACTGATCATAGATTACCAAGGGCATCAAGAGACCCTTGAAGCGGAAGTAACCAACCTAGGGAAGGTTAGCATGATACTTGGGTATACCTGGCTAAAGAAGCACAACCCCAAGATAAACTGAAAAACAGGGAAGTCAAGCTAACCAAATGTCCCCAATCATGCTACCTCCTTTCAAATAGGTCTGCCATACTGAGGGCACTTGATGAGAAGAAGTTGTTAAGCACTTCATATAAAAATGGAGGTTATACCACCAAAAAAGGTAGTGAAAACAGCTGAGGAGCTGGTTTCTGAGCAGTACCATCAATTCATCAAACTATTCACCAAGAAAGCTTCCAAAAGAATGCCAACAAGATGGACATGGAATCATGCTATAGACCTAAAAGAAGAGTTCATTCCCAAAAAGGCAAAAGTATACCCAATGTCAGTAGATGAAAAGGAGGAAGTGAAAGCATTTGTAAAGAAACAGCTTCAAAAAGGGTATATTAGACCCTCCAAGTTGCCACAAACATCACCTGTCTTCTTTGTTCCTAAAAAGGAAGGGACCAAGAGAATGATGCAGGATTATTGGTATTTAAATAGCTGGACTATCCCAAATGGATATCCACTGCCCTTAATATCCCAGTTAATCAACAGACTCAAAGGAGCAAAAAGATTCACTAAAATGGACTTGCAATGGGGATATAATAATGTCCAAATCAAAGAAGGAGATGAATGGAAGGTGGCTTTCATGACTGAAGAAGGCAGTTTTGAGCTGACCATAATGTTCTTCAGACTCAACAATTCCCCCACAATGTTCCAGGCCATGATGAATGATATATTCTCCAGTATGGTGTCATTTGTTATTATATATATGAACAATATTCTTATCTTCATGAAAACCAACAGCCAAAAGAAACATGATGAAGCTGTACAAAAGGTGTTACAGCGGCTGAAGGACAATGATCTATTTATAAAACACAAGAAATGCTTCTTCTCAATGGAACAAGTTGAGATGTTGGGGATGGACATGTCAAGTGAAGGCATAAAGATGTCAGACTCAAAACTCAAAGGAGTGCTCAAATGGCCAGTACTCACAACTGTCAAGGGAGTCAGAGGATTCCTAGGATTAGCAAATTTCTATCAATGGTTCATTGATAAGTTTTCCAAATGGGCAAAACCCCTAACTGAGCTGATGTTAAACTCAGGTGACAGACTTGAGGTAACTCTGAAGGTCCAGAGTTGAGGGGGTCAGACAGGACTTGGCTTCACCATATGTAATGCGCCCTTCCTTGACTCAGTCCTGGATTTGCAGAAGGTCATAGGTCAGAGTTGGTAGTTGTGCAATGACAACCAAAGGCAAGAGGAGAGAACATCTAGTTCTGTTGATATTTGAACTGAAGGAATACATGGCATATTCTATGGAGTTTATATACAGAGGGAAATCATATTACTAAGTCTGGATGTCAGATGACAGAACATACCAGAGGGTCAGAGGTAAATATGTGCCAGGGCATTGCCTTGGAGCTGTGCTCCTAGGTGAGCACTGGTCTTGGAGGTATCTAAGTGAAGAATGGAACATAAGAGATGAGTAATGAAATGAGAATGTAAGAGAGAAGGTCATAGGGTATTACTAAACTACAAGTCCAAGTGTTGTAAGTACAGAGATAATAGAGATTGAACTGGGGTTGGTACCAGAGTTGGTACCAGATATGTCAGACTTAGACTTGATGGATTTCAGGATATGACAGTATCCCCCACTTAGGCCTGAATCCTTGAAGGCTGCTTTGACTCACATGACTTTGTTGATCTGGTTGGAGTTGAAACAGCTGGGTGTGGAACATTTGGGTTATATAAGTTGAGCTTTAGCCAGAAAATTTTCTTCATTACCCACCATTACCACCTCCCATGTCTGCTTACCCCAACATCAAGACCTGGGATGACACACACCTCACAGAGAGTGTCAATGACAATGCCACACTGTGGAATGCCAAGGTGGCAGAGTGGAGGAGATGCATGAAGGCAAAGAAAGAGGCAGAGGAGTGGAGGAAGGCAGAGGAGGCCACCAAGAAGAAGAAGGCAGAGGAGGAGGCTGCACAGGTGAGGGCAGAGAAGGTTGTGGCAGCAAAGAGGCAGGCAGAGGCCAAGGTGGCAGTGAAGAAGCAGGTGGAAATGGTGCAAGTGGAGCAGGAGCACAGGGCAATGAGCTCCAGCAAGGGGAAGGCAAGGGCAAGTGAGCCAGCAGTATGCCAGAGGTATGAAGACCACAGACTGGACTGCACACTAGGGACTGGTAAATCCACCTCATGCATGGAGTGCCAGGAGGTCAAGGTGAAGTGCAAGTGCCCTGGGGAGGAAAAGCCAGAGAGGAAGAGAAAGAGGAAAGATGGGGCTGATGCAAACAAGCAGGTCTGGAAGAAGGTCCGGTTGGAGGAGGCAGTGGAGGTGACAAGGGCTGATTTGATGGAGGCCGCAAGGATTATTGCCAAGTCTGTAGATGACTTGTGTGACATGCTGAGGAGGTGGTTGGACCACCAGAGCCTGCTGCTTGGGCAGCTGATGGAGTTGAGGGTGGCAGAGGTGTACCCAGACAACAGGTTTGAAGATGAGGACACAGAGTGTGTGGAGGTGGTGGCAGAGGCAGAGGAGTGCCGAGTGGAGGCTGAAGATGTTACGATCTGCCCTATGGCCCATTGCTTAGGCATAGTATCATGACTATATTCTATTAAGCACGTGACCGTGAGACCTAGCACATGACTAGTTCACGTGACGAGGCCCTTATCTGCCTCGTGTATTTAATCACCATGCCTCGTAGCGATTATCTTTGATCGCCGTGCCTCGTGGCACTCTAGAACGCCTCATGACAGGCACGACTCTCACGATACGTCATATGTAATCTTCTTTCTCTCACATTATGTCATAGATAGTATGCAATGTGTAGATACACACAGACCAGTAGTCAATAGCTACAAACATGTCCCCATGATATATATACCTGAATGATATCGCCCAAGGACCTTAGTTAAGTCCTTGTGGCTATTCCCCATAATCTTAGCTCCTATAAGCCTAAAGTCAGAGTAGCCTGAGCCACATCTAGTACTGGTTTTGGGTTGTGCTACATTAGGACTTAACTTCCTCCGCTCACCCTACTCTATCGCACCTGGCAGAGCCTATCTGCTAAAACATAGCCAGACCCGAGGCTTATACAGGACCTTCATTCTTCTTTGGGCACCCCCTTTTCTTCTAAGTAGCCACTCTCTATACAAGAGGATAGTCTCTTAGTGAATTAGTCGCAGAGAAGTCCGTCACCTCGAGAGGTGTTAAAGCATTTAAACACTACAGCAACCCCTTTTTTCATTTCAATTGCCAAAAGGCGTGTCCACGTGAGGCACATTTCTTCTAGTCGAACATAGTACCATCATCAGCTGGTGCAAGAGTGGTCTTGTGCCCACCAGTTGATTGATTACGAGAAGTCAGGAAGGCTATTGGCCTGATTCTCTAAACAGTCGAGCATGACTAGCCCTCCTGTTTTCAGTAACAAAGGATGCTCAAGGTTGCCCACCCTACCCAAACTCTTGACTGGAAAGCTGGTCAAATCTCTATATGAGTAAAAGTCGAACTGGAATATGAATTCAACCCCAACGACCAAGTAATGGTCAAAGTCAAAGAAGAGGAAATAGATCTCGCTCTTCTTGAACCACTCCCACTCCCCGCCACCCAGGAATTCTTCCCTGCAGAACAGCAATACAAATACACCCCCCCTGTGGTAAAGAAACAGGCAAGGTTTGACTTAGGACCCAATGGGGAACTAGTCCAACACTTTTACGTACCCCGTGCCAAGCCATATGGCGCACCAAGAAGACAAAGGGAGCAACAAAGAAAATCGCTTAGAGAAAAGCGTAACAGGCCATACAATCCAAGGCCAAAGGTTCTTACTAGGAAGTAAATAGTACTAGAAAAAATATATCATCATTTCTGAATCATCAGATTCAATCCCCCCTTCGCCCAAAAGGATGGATATTGGGCAACAAATTCATGATATGCAAGTCCTGCTGGCAGGACTACAAACTCAGCTCGCTGCAGCTGAATTAAGAGCAGCACAAGCAGAACAAAGGGCTGCTGCAGCCAAACTAGCAGCGCAAGGACCTCGAGCAGAGGTCAAAGTGACAAAGAAGGTTGACCCGATCCCCAACCCAGGATCGTTCAATGGAGACTACAGCCGCTTCGACGAGTGGTGGGTCAAAATGCAGGTCTACCTGCAAATGAACAAGGAAACCTTCACCTCAAAGAAGGAAGTTACCCTAGCTGTATTATCTCGAATCGGCTCAGGGAAGGAAGCAGACAAGAACGGAGCCGGAGAATGGGCCCGTTTTCATATTGAGACAAAGCTCGGCAACAACAAATGGTGGAGCGTCGCAGAGTTAAACACAGAACTATCACACAGGTTCTGCTCTGCCACCAGACAAGGATGAGCGCTGAGGGAGCTCCAAACCCTCAAACAAGGAACAAGGCAGACAGAGGCCTTCCTCACCCAGTGGGAAACTCTGTACCAGTATGCCAGAATAGACGAGGTGATGGGTGTCCACCTCTTAGTCAAAAACGCCCGAGAGGAGATTGTGTGACACATCTCCCTCAACCTCCATGGGGATGATGCCCCAACTAATCTGGCTGATTGGATTGGTCAAGTAAGGAATGTAGGAAACGCATTTGAACAATTTGAGCTCGCTCGATGCTCAGACAAAAAGTGGGGCAGCAATGCAACTGCCGGTTCATCCAGCCGATGGGATCCAAACACGATGGACATCAACGCTGCCCGAAAGGGTAAGTGTTTCAACTGCGGTGGCAACCACCTCGTTCGCGACTGCAAAAAACCTAAGCAACCTTGCAGCAACTGCAAGTTCCTTGGGGGAGGGCATCGAAAGAATTGCCCAAAACAAGGCAAATCTCACAAGGCTCAAGCTGCTCAAAAGGAGAGTGGTGATGACAGCGACTCGGACAGGGAAGGTGATAATGTCCGAGCTAGCTGCAAGGGGAAGGCTAGAGAAACGCCCAAGTCCATAAATGAAATGGGCTTTAAAGAAGTGAAAGCTTACTTCATGGACGTACTGAACGCCAAGGCAAAGGAGGCCAAGGCAGGAAAAGCATAAGGCACATGACTATTCAGAGTGGTCATGTAGCCAAGGACTATTTCGGACACATAAAAGTAGAAGAACCTAAAAATATGTACTTTGATATATTGCTATCGGACTCGGAGTCAGTAACCTATTTTGAGGATATAACCAGAGCCACGACTCAGGAAGAGACTGAGCGCACCAGATGGGAATCTGGGCTTAATTTGGCTACCAAAACCAAAAAAATATTTACAAAAAAAATCCCTGATCGGATTGTCATCCACTCTGTGGCAAACACCAAAATACGATTAGGAGTACAAGTGGCGCTGGCCACGCAAAAAAAACGGATAATGAGCAAAGAAGCTCTCCTCGACAGCAGGGCCAACGGAATCTTTATCGATAGGGCATGGGCACAGAAAAATGAAATACCCATAAACAAATTAGAGCAGCCAATCCCGGTGTTCAACGTAGACAGAACAAAGAACAGCACTGGGAATATCACACACACCGCCTCCCTTATTGTAGATTACCAAGGACATAGAGAGACCCTGGAAGCAGAGGTCACCAATTTAGGAAAAGTCAGCATGATATTGGGGTACACATGGCTAAAAAAGCATAACCCCAAAATAGACTGGAAAACTGGACAAGTAAAGCTCACAAAATGTCCGCGGTCATGTTATCTCCTATTGGACAGATCAGTGACCTTAAGGGCTCTTGATGAAGAAGAGCTGACAAGCGCACCATATGTGTACCATCACATAAAGAGAATGGAGGTTATACCACCTAAAAAGATAGAAAGGACAGCGGAAGAGCTTGTTCCCGAGCAATATCACAAATTCCTGGACCTCTTCACTAAGAAGGCTTCCAAACGAATGCCGATCTGATGAACGTGGGACCACGCCATTGATCTAAAAGAAGGGTTTACACCCAAGAAGGCAAAAGTGTACCCCATGTCGGTAGATGAAAAGGAAGAAATGAAAGCTTTTGTGAAAGAACAACTCTGAAAAGGGTATATTAGACCCTCTAAATCACCGCAAACATCTCCTGTGTTCTTTGTTCCCAAAAAGGAAGGAACCAAAAGAATGATACAGGATTATCGGTATTTAAACAGCTGGACTATACTGAATGGGTATCCGCTGCCGTTAATACCACAATTGATAGATAGGCTCAAAGGGGCTAAATGTTTCACAAAGATGAACTTGTGATGGGGATACAACAATGTACAAATAAAAGAAGGAGACGAATGGAAGGCAGCCTTCACCACCGAAGAAGGAAGTTTTGAGCCGACCATTATGTTCTTCGGACTCAATAATTTCCCCACAACATTCCAAGCGATGATGAACGATATCTTCTCCGACATGGAGTCATTTGTGATAATATACATGGACGATATTCTTATATTCATGAAAACAGAAAATCAAAAGGAGCACGACGAAGCTGTCCTAAAGGTATTACAACGCCTGAAGGATAATGATTTATTCATAAAACCAGAAAAATGTTTCTTCTCAGTAGCAGAAGTCGAAATGTTGGGAATGGACGTTTCCAGGGAAGGAATTAAAATGTCCAAATCCAAACTCAAGGGAGTATTGGACTGGCCAACCCCCACAAACATAAAAGGAGTCAGAGGATTCCTTGGGCTCACCAATTTCTACCGACGTTTCATCAACAAATTCTCAGAATGGGCAAAACCCCTAACCGAGCTCATGTGAAAGGACATAGCTTGGAGATGGAAAAAGGAAGAACAGAACGCCTTTCAGAAAGTGAAGGAAGCATTCACAACCACCCCAATTCTGGCCTACCCAGATGAAGAAGCACAATATAGACTAGAGTGTGACACATCCGCCTTTGCTACAGGCGCAGTATTATCTATCGAAAAGGAAGGAAAATGGCACCCGGTAGCATTCAGCTCCCATAAAATGACCCCTGAACAAAGGAACTACCCGATCGCCAACAAAGAAATGTTAGCAATAATTTATGCCTTAGAAATCTGGCGATACTACCTTGAAGGAGCACACCATCAGTTTGAGATCTGGACCGATCATGCGAACTTACAATATTTTATGGCCAGTCAAGACCTTAACCAATGACAGGCACATTGGGCGCAATGGCTATCTTGCTTCAATTACATATTAGTGAGAAAACCAGGCACCAGTATGGGAAAAGCTGATGCTCTTTCGAGAAGAGAAGACCATGCTGTGGGAATCAAAGACGATAACAAGGGAGTAATCGTGATTCTGGAATCTCGCGTAAGAAAAGTGACAGAGATAACCACAGTAGCCTCGGAGGAGGAAGAAATACTCACATGCATCTGAGATGTGACAAACCTGTTGAAAGAAATGGAAAGTATAGGAGAACTAAAAGAAGGACTCTTGTATCACAAAGGACGAATCTTCGTGCCCGATGGGGATATCCAACAACAGATCATAATCTTATATCATGACTCTACCATAGCTGGACATGGCAGAGCTGAAAAGACAAAGGAATTGATTTCCTGATATTACACCTGGAAAGGAATAACAGACCAGGTCAAAAACTACTGTTCCCAATGTGAAAGATGCAATCGGATGAAACCGATGAACCGGGCTACACCCGGGAAGTTGCAACCACTCCCCATGCCAAGTGCACCATGGAAGGAGATCCCTGCCGATTTTATAACAGACTTACTTGAATTGGACGGATATGATTCGATCTTGGTAGTCATTGATCGATTTTCAAAAGAAGCATGCTTCATCCCTACCAATAAGACAATAACGAGTAAAGGGACAGCAAAGCTCTACTGAGATCACATATGAAAGCACCACGGACTTCCGGACTCTATTGTATCTGACCAAGGACTGCAGTTCGCATCCCAAGTCATGGCGGATTTAGCAACGTCCCTTCATATCTGCCTTAAGTTAAGCACCGCATTCCACCCACAAACAGATGGGCAGACAGAACAAGTGAATAGGGAACTCCAGCAGTACCTACAGCTTTACTGTGCCGAAAAACAGCATGACTGGGCAGAATGGCTGAGTCTCACCCAGTTTATGTATAACAATCAGCAATCATCTTCTATGAAGAAAGCCCCGTTCCAAGTCACACGTTCTTATGAACCACAAATGGGGGTAGAACCAATTGATTCTAAAGCGCCCGCAGCACACGACTTCCTATTGGGGATGAGAATGACCTTAGATCAGGTCAGAGAAAACCTAGAGAATAGACGAAAAACCATGAAGGCGCAAGCTGATAAGAAATGATCAGACGCGCCGGAGTATAAAATCAGCGATCTCGTGTGGCTGAGCACCAAGAACCTTAATTTCTGAGAGACAAGGATAAGCCGAAAGTTAACTGAGCAATGGCTTGGACCATATAAGGTGATAAAGGCACCTAACAACCGAAATGTCATAAAACTACTATTACCTAAAGGGATGCAGATCTATCCGATCATTAACATGTCCTGCATAAAATCCTATAAAAATCGCCTTGATGGCCAGCCGACGTACAAGCCTGGGGCTGTAAAGGTTACAGAAGATGGATCCGAGGAATACGAGGTCGAGTATGTCATTGCCTCACGAATGAAGGGTCGACATTTGGAGTACCTAGTCCACTGGTCTGGATATGGGAAAGAAGATCGAATGTGGGAACCCACGGACCACCTCGAATCAGCGAAGGATGCAGTAGCCGATTTCCATCGGAAGAACCCGAGCACTCCACAGAAGCTTAACCTTATTGACGTTGATTGTTTTCACAGCCTTTTCCAGCCTTATGACATATTTACAGTCTGTGATCCTATTTGGAATCGTCTGGAATCCAATTCTTAGGTGGGGGATAATGTTACAATCTGCCCTACGGCCCATCGCTTAGGCATAGTATCACAACTATATTCTATTAAGCACATGACTGTGAGACCTAGCACATGACTAGTTCACATGACGAGGCCCTTATCTGCCTCGTGTATTTAATCACTGCACCTCGTAGCGCTTATCTTTGATTGCCATGCCTTGTGGCACTCTAGAACACCTTATGACAGGCACGACTCTCACAATACGTTATATGTAATCTTCTTTCTCTCACATTATGTCATAGATAGTATGCAACATGTAGATACGCACAGACCAGTAGTCAATAGCTACAAACATGTCCCCATGATATATATACATACCTGAATGATATCGCCCAAGGACCTTAGTTAAGTCCTTGTGGCTATTCCCCATAATCTTAGCTCCTATAAGCCTAAAGTCAGAGTAGCCTGAGCCACATCTAGTACTGGTTTTGGGTTGTGCTACAGAAGAGGCATTGTCAGAGGGGCAGGGAGATTTGGAGGGTGGAGATGAGGAAGGGAATGAGGATGGGGAAGGTGAAGAGAAGGCAGGCAAAGAGTAGATAGAAATGTTCTTGCTGTAAAATGAAGTCCAGAGTTTAATTGGAGTGTGGCCCAGGCTTAGTTGGATACTGGAGATGGAATTCTTTGACTAGTTCAGATGCATGACCAAGTTTTGTGGCCAGCAACCAACTGGTCTCTTCATCAGTGCCTTCATATACAGACCACCAGACTAAATAGAGCAACTTGCAATTTCTTCTTTGTTTGTCTATCTTTGAATCTAAGCTATCAGAAATCTCATACTCCAGTTTGCCATCAACTTTGACTGGAGGTGGAGGTGGTTGTGTGCAATTGGAAATGGTGTTGGTGATGGCAGGTTCTAATTGGGAGACATGAAAGACCAGATGTATGGAGTTCATACTCTCTGGAAGTCAGAGCATGAAAGAGAGGGAACTGGCCTGTGCAATGGTTTCATATGGTCCTAAGTTCTTCTCAGATAACTTTTTGGATGGTCATGTAGACCAGAAGTACTTGGCTTTCACAAAAACTTGGTCACCAACTTTGAAGTCCAGTGCTGGAGTTCATTTGGCATCTGTGGGACCTTGGTAGTGCTGCTGAGCTGTGGCTATCTCTTCTCAGAGGAGGGTGTGAAGGGAGTCAAGGTCTATGGAGTACTCTCATGCTTGAGCAGAGGTGAGGTCATGCCTGGAATGGACAGAGATATTGGGGTGGTAGCCTTTGTTGGCCAAGAATGGTGAGACACCTGTAGTAGTGTTTGGAGCATTGTTGTATGTGAACTCTACAAGGGGCAGGAGTTTGGACTAGTTGTCTTGCTGGTAATTACAATATATCTGAAGGTACTGTTCTAGTGTCTGGTTCATACACTCAGTCTGTCCATCACCTTCCAGATGATAACCAGAGGTGAAGTGTAACTGGATGTCAAGAGCCTTACTGAGAGAGTGGAAGAAGTGGAAGACAAACTCTGAGCCTCAATTGGGGGTGATGTGAGAGGGGACTCCATGCTTGAAGAAGATGTGAAGGAGGAATGGTTTTGCCAACTCCAGGAACATCACCTTGTCGTCTGTAGGGATGAATATACATTGCTTTGATAGTCAATCCACAACAACTAAGATGGCTGTATGTCTGGAGGAGGTGGGGAGTTGTTCTATGAAGTCCATGGAGATAGAGTTCCATGGCTTTTTGGAGATGGAGAGTTGCTTCAGAAGCCCATAGGGCTTATGGTGGAAGACCTTGGCTTGGGTGCAGGCTGTACAAGAGGAGATATATTCTTTCATGAAAGTCTGGATGCCCAGCCAGATGTATTCTCAGTGGATGAGTTCTAGTGTGCAATTTTGGCCAAAATGACCAGAAAGGGAATGGTCATGCTTGTACTAGAGGACTTGGAGGTGGAGATCATTAGCATCAGGGATGTAAATATGATCATCTAGGCATAGAAAGCCTTCTGAGTCAATGGTCCAACGAGAGTTAGAGTATCAGAGGTGGACAGATGGATAGACACAATGGGATCAGAGGGAAGAGCAGAGAGAATGTCATTGTGCAGGGACTCAATGTTGAACAATGTGCTGGCCTGGAGGACCAGAGCTGCTAGACATGTTGCCCTGAGGGATGACATGAGTTGCTCTTGAGTGAAAATGGGGTGGAAATTCTGGGTGTTAACTTGAGCATAGTCCCTATCCCCCTCTTTGGGATAGATGTCCCAGCATCTAGTGAGGGAATTGGATTTTGCATCCAAATGTCCAGGACAGAACTGGATGACCATGTTGAACTGTGAGAGGAACTCTGACCACCAGGCTTGACACTGAGTGGCTTACTAGTGGAGAAATATTCTAAGTTCTTGTGGTTGGTCACAATATTGACCAGAGTACTGGAGCCTTTGAGGTAATGCTGCCAAGTCCAGAAGGACTCATGGATGGCAAGCAGCTCCTTGTCATGGGTGTTGTAGTTGAGCTCAGGGGTGGAGAGAGAGCAGGAATAAAAGGCAACAGGACAGACTTCATCGTCTGGACATTGGAGGGAGAAAATGCTGGCAATGGCATAATTGGAGGCAGTTGTCTCAATGATTAGGGGAGCATTGGGGACCCAGTGGGTGAGAATGGGGGCAGAGGTGAAAGCATCCCTGATGGGCTGGAAGGTGGAGCAACATGTGTCATCAAAATTCCACAGGGTGCCCTTGCAAGTGAGGTGAGCAAGCAGAGTGACCAGGCCAGAGTAGTTGGCAATGAATTGCCAGTAGAAGTTAGTGAAACTGAGGAATGATTGAATATCTTGGACCTTCTGGGGTTCGGGCCAATCAACAATGATGTTCACCTTCTCAGGGGACATAGAGAGACTGGAGGGAGAAAGTTGATATCTGAGGTACTTGATGGAGTCAGTGTAGAACTGACACTTCTCTGGCTTGGCATACAGGCTGTGTTTTCCGAGACATTGGAGGACTTCCTGGATGTGCTCTTCATGTTTCTTGTGGTCCTCAAAGAAGATGAGGATGTTGTCAAGGTATGTACAATGACCAAGACATTGAGGAGATCTGCAAAGATGGAATTGATGAACTGCTGGAAGGCCATGGGGGTATTTGTAAGTCCAAACAGCATGACTAGCCATTTGTACAATCCATAATGTGTCCAGAATGATGTCTTCCATTCATCGCCCTTGGCAATGTGGATCAGGTGGTATGTATGCTGGAGGTTGAGCTTGGTGTAGATGCAGGCATGGCTCAGAGTGTCAAGGAGATTGGAGATGTGGGGGAGTGGATAGTGGTCTTTCTTCATGATCTTGTTGAGTCCGTGGAAGTCTATACAAAGGTGGAGTGAACCATCCTTTTTGTGGACAAAAAGTACTAGGGCTGCATGGGCAGAAGAGGAAGGGTGGATGAAGCCCATGGAGAGGTGTTCATCGAGGAACACTCAGAGAGACTCAAGCTCAGAGGTGGAAAGGGAGTATGTGGTACCTATTGGCGAAGATGTGCCTTCTTCCAAGTCAATCTTCAGATCAAATTTGTGGTGTGGAGCAAGCTTGGATGCTTTGCTCTTGCTAAAAACATCTGTGAAATTGTGATACTCCAGAGAAACTCTGGAGAGATCAGCTGGTTTGGAGTTGGCAGAGGTAGAACAAAGTTCACTCAAGTGGGCAGAGTGACAGTGAAAACTGCACAGATGTCATATCCCGAAAACCACGAAGTGCAACTCCGCCATTTCCGGTACCAACCCCAGTACCAACCCTGGTTCGATCTTTGTTATCTCTGTACTTACGACACTCAGACTTGTAGTTTAGTAATACCCTATGAGCACCTCTCTTACGTCCCCATTTTCGTTACTCATCCTTTACGTTCCATTCTTCGCTTAGATACTTCTGAGACCAGTGCTCGCCTAGGAGCGCAGCTCCGAGGCGATACACCAGCATATGTTTACCTCTGACCCTCCAGTATGTTCTGTCATCCGACATCCGGACTTAGTAATATGATTCCCTCCGTATATAAACTCTGTAGAATATGCCATGTATTTCTTCAGTTTGAATATCAACAGAACTAGACGTTCTTCCACCTTGCCTTTGGTTGTCGTTGCACGACTACCAACTCCGACCTCCGACCTCTCTGCAAATCTGGGACCGAGTCAAAGCAAGGGCACACCACATATGGTGAAGCCAAGTCCCGTCCGACCCCCTCAACTCCAGACCTTCGGAGTTACCCCGAGTCCATCGCCCAAGTTTAACAGTATATTCAAACTCACTCTTGCTTTGACTCCCCATTCATCATGGCCACTCGAGTCACCAGATCCCGCTCGCGAGCAATCACAAATCCTCCCGTCTCTCCCAGATTTAACCCCCTATATGCCTTTGGCAGTAGTCGCCAAGGCCCCGACCTTGTCGAACAATTTCATAGTTTTTCCACCAGACGCACTCCAGCCTCCGCGTCTCAAGTTCGCTCCCCTCCGCACTCCCCTACTCCAGGAGCATGCATTGAAGAGCTTGCCGACAAAGAAGATGCTCCAGCCAATGCGTCGTTCCACACTCCTAGCAACAAAGGCAACCCTGAGAACCCAGATGAGCCCAGAGATGACCCCTCCAACAGTGACTCCGATTTCCAAGGGGATGACCTTGACCCCAACTCTTCAGACAATGAAGAGCGCATCCTGCGAGATATGCTTGCAAGCCTTGCAAGCACCATCCGCTGCCTTGCCCGCTCATCAAAGAAGAAATCATCCGAATCTTCGCAGCGGACAAAGGTCCGGGAACCCAATCAGTTTGATGGCACAGATCCCCACAAACTCTGGGTTTTCCTAGTCCAATGCGAGCTCAACTTCCAAGACCATCCTAAAGCCTTCGCCTCCGACCGCACTAAGGTCACATTTGCCCAGTCCTATCTCAAGGGCATGGTGCTCAAATGGTTCGAACTGGACCTCCTGCAAATGGAAGATCCGGCACTCCATCCACTCTGGATGGATAGCTACAAAAAGTTCGTTCTGGAGTTACAGACGAATTTCAGACCACACGACCCTGTTGGAGATGGGGAGCACCAACTGGACCACCTGACAATGAAGGATGGTCAACACATCAACAAGTATGTTGTTGAATTCAACAGGATCGTGTCCCAAGTCCGGGGCTACGGAGAAGGTGCCCTCTGGCACCATTTCTACAACGGTCTCCCAGACCGCATCAAAGACGAGATCTCGCGCGTTGGCAAACCCCCCACCCTCTCCGAACTCCACCAGCTCGCCCATGCCATTGACGCTCGTTACTGGGAGTGCAAATCGGAGGTTAGCCGTCAGGCAAAGCCTTCCTCAAACCCTCCCAAGGCGTCCGACAAGCCCTCCACCTCTTCATCATCCTCCGCTGGCATATCCAGCTCTTCTAAAGAGTCTAAGGGGAAGTCTGCCAGCACTTCCACCAACTCCAGAGCATCCGCCTCCTCCAAGCCTGACTTATCGTCAAAGTTGGGCAAAAATGGCAAGCTCACTGTGGCCGAGTGCAAACAGTGCTTCGACAGCAACCTCTGCATGTTTTGCAGTCTAGCAGGGCACATAGCCAAAGATTGCCCGAAGTCTACCTCCCAGGCATCTAAGACTCGTGCCAGCAAGACTGAAACTCCAGAAGCTAAACCGGAGGCCCCCCCCCGAGGCAAAAAAATAGCCAGCGACCTCCGTGACTCCGCACGGAATGGAGGTTGCATTGACTCTTCATGTGCACTCAAGGAGCTCCGACTCAACGCATCCGCTCTCTTAGATCTGAAATCACTTATGCCATCAGTCTCTCTTGTATCGTATGACATCCCTTCTTTCCCTGCATTGATCGACTCCGGTTCCTCCGACTGTTTCATAGACACAACATTTGTGAATAAATACGACCTTTCAACCTACTCTGTTCCTCCGCTTTCACTCCAATTGTTCAACAGAACCTCAAATGCAACAATAACTCAAGCACTCAACCTCTCCATCCACTTTCCTACCGGTGACATCACTCCAATGACATTTTATGTCACTCCGCTAGATGGATCCTGTTCCATTGTTCTAGGACACAACTGGCTCACCTGCTACAATCTGTTGATTGATTGGGTCTTGAGCAGTATCTCGTTCTGGACATCCGAGCAGCCCATGCCAGCAACACCAAGCTCATCTCTGCAACCTCTGGACATCACTCCTCCGGCTGACTCCACCCCCACTGATTCACCGCGTTTCTCTGAACGCAAGGCCCCCCATATCACGCTTATCAGTGCCCCTGCCTTTGCACTCGCCTGTCACCTAGAAGGCTCTGTGCAGTTTTCACTGTCACTCCGCCCTCCAGAGAGTGAACTTCATTCCGCCTCTGTCAACCCCAAACCAGCCGATCTCTCTGGAGTTCCTCCGGAGTATCACGATTTCGCAGATGTTTTTAGCAAGAGCAAAGCATCCAAGCTTGCTCCACATCGCGAATTCGATCTGAAGATCAACTTGGAAGAAGGCGCATCTCCGCCGATAGGTACCACCTACTCTCTTTCCACCTCCAAGCTTGGGTCACTTTGAGCGTTCCTCAACGAACACCTCTCTATGGGCTTCATCCGCCCTTCCTCTTCCACCCATGCAGCCCCAGTACTCTTTGTCTGCAAAAAGGACGGTTCACTCCGCCTTTGTGTAGACTTCCGTGGACTCAACAAGATCACGAAGAAAGACCGCTATCCACTCCCCCACATCTCCGATCTCCTCAACACTCCGAGCCATGCCTGCATCTACACCAAGCTCGACCTCTGGCATGCATACCACCTGGTCCGCATCACCAAAGGCAATGAATGGAAGACATCATTCCAGACGCGCTACGGATCGTATGAATGGCTTGTCATGCCATTCAGACTTACCAATGCCCCTGCAGCTTTTTAGCGGTTTGTCAACTCTATCTTGGCAGATCTCCTCGATGTCTTGGTAATCATATACCTTGACAACATCCTCATCTTCTCCAAGGACCGCGAGAAACACAAAGAGCACATCCAGGAAGTCCTCCGACATCTCCAAAAACATGGCCTGTATGCCAAGCCAGAGAAGTGCCAATTTCACACCGACTCGACCAAGTACCTTGAATACCAGCTTTCTCCCTCCAGACTCTCTATGTCCCCTGACAAGGTGAAGGCCATAGTTGATTGGCCCAAACCCCAGAAGGTCCGAGATATTCAATCATTCCTTGGTTTCGCTAACTTCTACCGGCAATTCATCGCCAACTACTCTGGCCTGGTCGTTCCGCTCACTTGCCTCACTCACAAGGGCACCCCGTGGAATTTCAATGACACATGTCGCTCTGCCTTCCAGCGCCTCAAAGATGCTTTCACCTCCACCCCCATCCTTACCCACTGGTTCCCCGACACTCCCCTAATCGTCAAGACAGATGCCTCCAATTATGCCATCGCCAGCATTCTCTTCCTCTGATGTCCAGACGATGAAGTCCGCCCTGTCGCTTTTTACTCCTGCACCCTTTCTGCTCCCGAGCTCAACTATGACACTCATGACAAGAAGTTGCTTGCCATCCACGAGTCCTTCCGGACTTGGCAGCACTACCTCAAGGGCTCCAATACTCCAGTCGACGTTGTGACCGACCACAAGAACTTAGAGTATTTCACTACAAGTAAGCTCCTCACTTGGCATCAAGCCCGGTGGTCGGAGTTCCTCTCGCAGTTCAACATGGTCATTCGGTTCTGTCCCGGACATTTGGGTGCGAAGCCCAATTCCCTCACTAGACGCTGGGACGTCTATCCCAAAGAGGGGAATAGGGACTACGCTCATATCAACCCCCAGAATTTCCGCCCTGTTTTTACTCAAGAGCAACTCGTGTCGTCCCTCAGGGCAACATGTCTAGCAGCTCTGGTCCTCTGGGCCAGCATGCTGTTCGATATCAAGTCTCTGCATAACGACATCCTATCCGCTCTCCCCTCCGACCCCATTGCATCCATCCATCTGTCCACCTCCGACTCCTCCGACTCCCACTGGGTCGTTGACTCAGAAGGTTTCCTTCGCCTAGATGATCATATCTACATTCCCGATGCTAACGATCTCTGCCTCCGAGTTCTCCAGTACAAGCACGACCACCCTCTGTCTGGTCATTTTGGCCAAAATCGCATCCTAGAACTTATCCACCATGAATACACCTGGCTGGGCATCTGGACATTCCTGCGCCCGAGCCAAGGTCCCCTGTCATAAGCCCTACAGGCTTCTCAAACAACTCCCCATCCCCAAGAAGTCATGGAACTCAATCTCCATGGACTTCATAGAACAACTCCCGACCTCCTCTGGACATACAGCCATCTTAGTCGTCATGGATCATTTATCAAAGCAATGCATATTCATCCCTACAGACGACAAGGTGACGTCCCCAGAGTTAGCCAAACTCTTCCTACTCCACGTCTTCTCTAAGCATGGAGTCCCCTCTCACATTACCTCCGATCAAGGTTTGGAATTCGTATCACACTTCTTCCGCTCCCTCGGTAAGGCTCTCAACATCCAGCCTTCACTTCACCTCTGGTTATCATCCAGAAGGCGATGGACAGACTGAGCGTATGAACCAGACGCTAGAACAGTACCTTCGGATATACTGCAATTACCAGCAAGACAACTGGTCCGAACTCCTGCCCCTCA
>JBBPKK010000625.1:0-19372 GCA_038089215.1 Tylopilus vinaceipallidus
TAGTCAAAGTGTAGCAACTTTGGTAGTGCAAAAGTGTAGTCAAGTTTGACTGACATCTGACTGACACTAATCAAAGTGTAGCCAAAGTGTAGTCACTTTGGTAGTGAAAATCTATAATCCTGTAACATTGACCACATGTGCCAGTGCTGTGCCCTTTTGTTTTGTCAAACTGGACCTGTCTGGCCAAGAAAATGTCGATCTGCCGAAAAGCAGAAAAGATACCGCCGCCGTAGGATGAGAGTTTCCACTTATTTTCTATTTGTCCACTACTGTTTTGTTGACACCATTCATACCATACAGATACCTGCAGGACTGGACATGGATTGGACACAGACACAGGACATTCAAAACATGGCCTTGCACCAGACTCAATCTGGACTCAACCACACTCACACTGAACTCAAGCCACATGCAGACCGGATTCAGACCAAACCAGATACATTTCACTTCATGAAGTACAGAGGTGGCCAGTGACTATCTACAGGTTCAAGGTGTCCTTTAGATTCTCGAATTTGTGGACCACTGTAGGGAGCCATGCTTCCCTACAGTTGAAAACCATTATATTCCCACCTTTTCAGATCATCTGACATGCCATCCGGACAATGGCATTCATGTGCACTCAATCCGGACCCACCAGACCCACTTTCCTGTGCTACCAGACCTACTGCACATACCGGACCCTCACAAACTGTGTCTGCTACCATCATCCCTCATGTCCATCTGTCCATCTTGTCTTGTGGGTGAGTCCTTATATCATTCTATGATCATTTACATTTGTTATTACTTCATACTCATACACCCGGACCACACCATGCTCACTGGTCTCACCAGACCCGTACTGGACTCACCTGGACAGTATGTACATTTGCCTGGTTTCTTCATTTATTTGTTTGTACAGTCCTGGGAATGCCTGGACTATAAAGCGCTGTTGATTACATACAAAAGAAATCTTCCTGCCATCTGAACTGTCCCATCCATTTCTGCTGTCGCCGTTGCTGTTTTCAACCATCCCATTGGTCTATCATGCTCTTTACGACCTGGCCAGTCCTACATTCCACCTGGGAGTGTCTGGACCCACCATTTCTTGACCTACCAGACTCAGGACAGTAAGCCCCAGCTCCTCTGACTGTATCCCTCTTCCTGCTCTCTCTGGGGACAAACCTATTGCATCCCCTTCACCCTGTCTGCAGTCCACCTGCTACAAGAGCAGCTTGGATTAACATTCTTCACTGCCTTTCACAACTCCACCTCCACCTTCTTGATGGCTGCTTGTGTGTTCAGAAACATGGACTTGAGGTGGGTGACCTTGTCTGACACACCATCCAACCACCTTTTTGATCCACCTGATGGACTGCTGCATGCCTTACCTTTCCCCTTGCCCTTGGGCAACACCATCTCAATGTCCAAGTCCAGTACAGTAACAACCGGTGGTGATTCTTGATGCCAAGTGTGAGCTATCCAGACAGTCTTGTATGAGCTGGACTCACTGAAATGAAACTGGTACACTCACCTGCAATGCAGGGTCGCTTCTCACCGACCCAACCACCCCTTCCTGTTGACTTTTCACATCTCTCCTTGTGCTTTCAGCACCCCTCGCAACCCTGGCCTGCCTTGCTGCAGCACGCCATCCCAGTCCTTGCGCATCCAGCATATGGTGTTGTGTGCTGCACAACTGCACCCTTGCCCTTAGCCAGGGCTTCATCTTCATCATCATCCTCGCCATCATTTGTTCATGCCGATCATGACTGCTTCAATCTGCATCAGCCAATCCACACCCAGACATGATAAGACCGCAGCCTGGGATATTGCCTGTACCTCCACCTTGCTCTCCCCAGATGTGCCTAGTGCATTGCCGTCCCTCTCTGCACCTGCCCCAGATGCCTCACCCTCATGCTCATTTCCAATCACATCCATGTCCGCCAGACACATTGCTGCCAGTGTCAGCATGCTTACCAGAGCACGGGAACACACTTTTTGAGCTGGCAGCTCCATGAGTTGTCCTGGGTTGTTGTTTTTGAGTAACATGGCAAGTTTTTCAGCCATTGGAAGTGAGTAGCAGTGGGGGATAGAGTTTGATGAAGACGGAGGGTGCAAGAAAGAGAATTGTTGACGCATCTGGCCGGTTTTGGTGCGCTTACCTCAGCAGGTGGCTGACTGGGGACAGTCAGCATTTGAGTCCCCCACAGATGTAGGGAGCCATGCTTCCCTACAGTTAAAAACCAGTATTTTTCCCACTCTATAGATCATCCTACAGGCAGTCCAGACGACTGCATTCACATGCACTCAATCTGGACCCACCAGACCCACTTTCCTGCACTACCAGACCTACTGCACATACCAGATCCTCACAAACCATGTCCACCACTATTGTCCCTCGTGTCCATCCATCTGTCTCGTCTTGCAGGTGAGTCCTTATATTGTTCTATGATCAGTTACATTCATTATCACTTCATACTCGTACACCTGGACCACACTGCACTCACTGGTCTCACTGGACCCATACTGGACTCACCTGGACAGTATGTACATTTGCCTGGCTTCTTCATTTATTTGCTTGTACAGTCCTGGGAATGCCCAGACTATAAAGCATTGTCGATTACATACTCAATGCATCTTTCTGCGTCTTTCTGTTTATCATCTGAACTGTCCCATCTGTTTCTGCCATTGCTGTCACTGTTCTCAACCATCCTGTTGGTTTATCACACTCTTTATGACCTGGCCAGTCCCACATTCCACCTGGGAGTGTCTGGACCCACTGTTTCTCAACCTACCACACTTGGAACAGTAAGCCCCAGTCCTCTCCAACTGTATCCCTCTTCCTGCTCTCTCTGGGGATGAACCCATCACATCCCCTTCACCCTGTCTGCAGTCCACCTGCTACAAGAGCAGCTTGGATTATTGTTCTTCACCACTTGCACTACATCATACCTTGCATAACACTCTGGAGAATATAAAAGCAGGAAAGATCTGACAATCAACTTCTTCCCAAGCTTCTCCCTTTTGCTTTGTAGCAAAGAAAGATGGCAAACTTTGCCCTTGTTAGGATTATTGATACTGTTACGCTAGGTACGACGTAGTGCAAGCTGTAAGGCAAAGCAATACGAAGTCTACACGTTCACAGTTGCTCACTAATGTAGAGCTATCGTTGTTTGCCTTGAAAGGGATACTAAGAGAGATTGTGGGCCAATCGCTCAAAGAATGCTAAAACACTACGTATGATTGCGCAGATTTAGCTGGGGACTTCCCAAGCTAACCTGTTAGTCCTTATATACATCCTGTGTACTTTAGGGCTAGTGTGAGATCGGGATAAACAAGGAAAGTGCTGCAGAGAAGCATCGGAAAGAATAATAACTGTCGGGGCGGTATCCACAGCATCAGAAGATTCTAGAACAACAAGATGGTAGCTAAGGGATGACACCACTTAGGTGCCAGCTGATGAGAAGGAAGAATGAAAGCGAGATACATAGAATATGGATGAGGGTGAACCACAGGGCTTTGAGGAGAAGGAGGGTGAGCCCTAGGACGGATAAGTGTACATATAGGCGTAGGGGAAACCAAGGGAAGAACCATAGACGAAGAAAATGTATCAGATACCTCAACTCCCATACAGTCTGGAATGCCTACTCTTTTCCCCTCATCTCCAACCTCATTGATGGTTTCAAAAATGCCCAGTATTTCACAAAGTTTGACATTTGATGGGGTTACAACAATGTTTGTATTCACCCCAAGGACATTTGGAAAATAGCATGGGTCAACTTGGAAGGTTTATGGGAATTACTGGTCATGCTTTTTGGCTTTATCAACGCCCCCTCTCACTTTCAAGCACTCATGAAACACATATTTCATGACATGATTGCAGAGGGATCATTGAAGATCTACATGGATGACTTAGGATATGGAGTGGATGACCTCCCTCTTCACCAGGAGAGAACTTGATGAGTTTTACAATGACTATGTGAGGAAAAAATGTATCTCAAACTCTTCAAGTGCTCATTTGACCAAGATCACATGGAATACCTTGGCATGGTCATCTGCCACAACTCTGTCCACCTAGACCCTGTCAAACTCAATGCCATCTCTGCCTAGAAACTCCTGTCCAACATTAAAGGAGTGTGATCTTTCCTGGGTTTTTGCAACTTCTATCACCACTTCATACCAAATTTCTCTTCTATTGCTCACCCCCTTATTGACCTCACCAAGTCTTCCTCCACCTGGAAATGGGACACTGACCAGGAAACTGCCTTCTGCTCCCTCCAATCCACCTTCACCTCCCAACCGGTACTCTCCATGCCTGATCTAAATAAGCCCTTCCCCATCATGACTGATGCCTCCCTTGTGGCCTCTGGTGGCATTCTACTCCAAGCTAATGACAATGGTGATCTCCATCCCTGTGCCTACCTCTCCCAGACCTTCTCCCAGACAGAACATAACTATGACATCTATGATAGAGAACTCCTAGCTGTTATTCACACTCTGACAGCATGGAAACATTACCTTCATGGTACAGAACACCTGGTCACAGTTATCACTGATCACAAAAACCTATCCTCCTTCCATCAACCCCAGTACCTGTCTCATTGCCAGGCCAGATGGCTCCTCTTCTTACAGGACTTTGACTTACAATTTAAACATGTCCCTGCCTTCCAAGTTGCCCCCACTGATACCCTGTCTCAGTTTTCCTACCCCTCCACCATCACTGACAATGAAGATGTCACACTCCTCCCTGACCATCTCTTTGTGAGAGCCCTGGATGCCTCTATTGCATCAAAACTTGCATCCTCCATGCCCTCTGATCTCTTTGTCCTCACAGCCCTGCAACCTCTCCATAGCTCAAAGGCTCCTTTGGCCCACTCACACCCTTCTGACTGGTCTTATATTGACAACCAATTGTATTATTGTAGCCACCTCTACATTCCTGCCCCACTTCACCACAAGCTTGTTGCCCACCTACATTTCTTACCCAGCTCTGGCCATGGCAGGATCTTCTGCATGCAAGCACTAGTCCAATGTGATTATTGGTGGCCAGGTCCAGCCTTCTTTGTCCACAAATATGTCTTGGGCTGCCCCACTTGCCAGGCTAACAAGGTCAATACTCACCTGATGGTCCCTGCTCTCTCCCTGCTGCCCTCCTCTGCAACCTGACCTTTCCAGCAGATCTCCCTTGACCAGATCACTGATCTACCCCCTTCAGACAGCTTTGATTCTATCTTGGTCATGGTTTACCATGGACTCTCAAAGGGGGGTATTTTCATCCCTTGTACCAAAACCATTGATGCAGCAGGCATTGCAACACTCTTTTTCCACCACATTTACCCCTGATTCAGACTCCATGGCAGGGTTATCTCTGACAGAGGACTCCAATTCACTTCTGCCTTCAGCCTAAAACTGGCTAGGCTGCTTCAATATGACATTGCCCTCTCCTCCCCTTACCACCCTCAAGCTGATGGCCAAACTGAACATTTTAATCAAGAACTTAGAACATACCTCTGCATCTATGCCAAGGTTCTCCCATGGCCTGGTTGCAGTTCCTCCCTACTGCCAAATTCACATACAACTCCTCCCCCCACTCTTCCACCCACCAATTACCTTTTTATCTCATGATGGGCTATGAACCCTGTTCCTACCTGCCCCTGGGAAAAACCTTTCTTCCCACTTTAGAACAATGCATGACAGCCTTAGATGAAGCAAGAAAAGAAGCCCTTGCTGCACATGAGAAGGCATGCCTAATTATGAAGGAAAGAGTCCACTCCAAATTTGTCCCCTGGAAACAAGGAGACAGAGTCTGGCTTGAGGCCAAAAACCTCCACTTTCCTGGGGCACATCCCAAACTCTCCCAATGACACCATGGCCCCTTCCCCATAGAAAAAGTCATCTCCCCCCTTGCTTACTGCTTAAAACTCCCCCCAACCTGGAAAATCCACCCTGTTTTCCATGCCTCTCTTCTCTCCTCTTTTAGAATTACTGCTGAACACAGAACCCCATTTTTAGAACCACCTCCGGAAGATATAGACAGAGATGAGGAGTATGAAATCAAAATGATCCTAGCTCATTGTAGATCTCACTGAAGAAGACAGTTCTTGGTCAGATGGAAAGGATATTCATCAGCCAAAGACACCTGGAAACATAAGGACAATTTAGAACACTCCCAGGAACTCCTTAATGCATATAAGGCTGACCACCCCATCAAATTCCCCCCATCATCCCATCATTCCAACTAACAACATGTTGTCTTACACGTTGTCTCCTTTGGCTTTCCCTGCCTCCCATTCTTCCCCCCCACCTGCCAACTTGCCTCTCCTCCCTATTCCAGAAGAATTCCCCATCCACCTCAACTGTTTGCTGGTTGACTGGCTTCATATCATTTTAGCTACTGTCTTAGAATCCCCCATGCTTACCTTCACTTTGGAACAATCTACAGTGTATCCTGGCACCACTCTCCTTCCTCCCCTGGCCAACATCTACAGGTCCATCGCTCTAAGCTGCTTCCACCTCACCAACTTCCCCCTAGCTGAGCTGCACTCTTAGGTGTATGATTTCCTCACACAGGGAATGGTGGAATCAAGTAACTTAGTGCTGGATCTCCTAGCCACAGAAGGACTGGGTATGCTGATAAACTTCCTACCCTCCAACCTTCTTTGCCCCCACATCCACCCTATCCTCAAACACCTCTCCTATCCCAACCTCTGCTACTATCTCTGCCCTCCTACCTACCATAGAGACCCCATCCCTTGTGGAACCTCCATCTCCCTAGCTGACCGCCTTTTTTCCCCTCCTTCCCTCCCCTCTGATGTTCAGGAAGCCAAAAGGCAACAGTTCATTCAGGACAGGCAATGCTCATCTCCCTTTGCCAGCATTCACACCAACTGGAGGGGACAACCTTGCACCCAAACCATCCCCTCTCCCCCCTATATTGACAATGAGGCTGCACCTCTCCCTGTTCACCTCCCTTCACCTACCCCTCCTGCTGCAGGTCACCCTAATAGGCTGTGCTTTGTTTGCAGAGCTCCGGACCACTGGCAAATTTACTGCCCCCAATACTGCTGCCTGTTCTGCAGGGTCCTATCTCCTGGTCACTCCCAGGCCTCCTGCCCCAATCATTGTTGTAACCACTGTGACCACCTAGGTCACATCATAGCAAATTGCCCTTTTTGGGATGACATGTCCCCCCTTGAAGTGGATGCACCAGTCTCTGGAGAAGAAGATGTGTGGAATGAACAGTATGATGGGGACTCCACCTCTGACTGGTTTGAACAGGACAGAGATCAATGGGAAGAGGGAGATCAATGGGCAGCCTGTGCTGCTGGAAATTGAGGTTAGGCATCAGCAGTGGTACCTCCACCTTAGTGAGGGGGTAATGTTACCTTTTCTTCTTCCCTTTCCTTCCATTCTGTATATATGTACATACACTTACATATCTACCCTAGGGCTAATCCTCTTCACACTCAAAGCCCTATGGTTCACCCTCATTGACCTCCTATGCCTATCTATCTCCCTTTTTCTCCTCATAGCATGGCACATCTAGTTACAATCTCCTTCTATTGGAACATTCTGATGCTGCAGACACCACCCTGACAGTTCTTATTCTTTCTGATGCTTCTCCACAGCATTCCCTCTTTTT
This sequence comes from Tylopilus vinaceipallidus, assembly GCA_038089215.1. NCBI lineage: Eukaryota > Fungi > Basidiomycota > Agaricomycetes > Boletales > Boletaceae > Tylopilus > Tylopilus vinaceipallidus. Next base: position 7,619 of record JBBPKK010000625.1, read on the forward strand.
GTCTTGTTTCCACACCAGCCCTAAAGTACACAGGATGTATATAAGCACTATGGATTAGCTTGGGGACTCCCCAGCTAAATCTGCACAATCATACATAGTTGTTAAACTCAGGCGATGGACTCAGGGTAACTCCAAAGGTCCAGAATTGAGGGGGTCAGACAGGTCTTGGCTTCACCTTATGTGGTGCATCCTTGCTTTGACTCAGTCCCAGATTTGCAGAGGGGTTGGAGGTCAGAGTTGGTAGTCATGCAATGACAACCAAATGCAAGAGGGGAGAATGTCTAGTTCTGTTGATATTCCAGCTGAAGAAATACATGGCATATTCTACAGAGTTTATATATGGAGGGAAAATGTATTACTAAGTCTGGATGTCAGATGACAGAACATACCAGAGGGTTGGATGTAAACATGTGCTGGGGCATCACCTCAGAGCTGTGCTCCTAGGCAAGCACTGGTCTCAGATGTATCTAAGCAAAGAATGGAATGTAAGAGATAAGTAATGAAATGAGGACATAAGAGAGAAGGTCATAGGGTATTACTAAACTACAAGTCCAAGTGTCATAAGTACAGAGATAACAGAGATCAAACTGGGGTTGGTACTGGAGTTGATACCAGATATGTCAGAGGTGCACTTGGTAGATTTCAGAATATGACAGTAGTGTTTGGCATTCTTTGAGTGATTGGCCTGCAATCCCTCTTAGTATCCTTCCCAAGGCAAACATTGTTAGCTCTACATTAGTGAGCAACTTGTGAACATGGAGACTTCATATTGCTTCACTTAACTGCTTGCACTACATTGTACCTTGCATAACAAGTGCCTCCAACAGGCTCACTGGAATGCCAGGAAGTGGATGACCCAGACTACTAGTTGAGGCATGGGGGCTACTCCCCACATCCCATTGAAGACTTGTGAGGCTGAGTATACCACCTCTGACTATATGTTTGTGCCAATGGAGGTTGAAAAACCTATAGTAAACTTCATAGCCCACCCTGACTCACCAATCCAACTAACTGTTGCTGCCAGATCACTAGGCTTAGGTTCTGCTGCCATGCCCACCCCCTCTACAAGATATACACTGAGCAACAAAACTGTCCCAATGTTAGTAGCAATCTGATTGTTAGGCAAATAGCTAGAGTAGTTTTAATGCTAGACCCCTAAATCCAGATATCATTAGAATGCTATGATAAAGGGCTTTCCAAACATATATACATTGCTTAGGTAATTCCTTCTATATTTCCAAATTAATCCACTATACTCATTGGGACAGTTTTGTTGCTGATACAGTCGACTCCCACATAACGAATACCTGTTGGGATATGCTTCCAAGTATGCATTATGAGGGAGTATCTGTTTTTGAATGGGGTGGCTGACGAGACGAATTCGAGCAACTTTTATGATCCCTTAGACAATTCTAGTATCACACTACATTCTAGCTGTAATAGAGCCTATTTACGAGAAAAATAATCTGTTAGCTTGTTATCCCTCTTTGTCTGCATCTCGAGAGCCCATATCCTTTGGCTGAACGTGCCCAACGTGAAGTCCCACTTGCAGGCAAATGGGTCATTCAGCTCCTTGACAAAACCACGCAACACCAGCACTGCCTGAAGCACTTCCTTTCATGTTGGAATAGGCTCCAAATTGTTGAGCACAGTGATAGTACTATCCTGGCTGTTTGGACCATGACCACTGGTGCCATTGTTTGTCAGATGAGGTCCAGCCGCCATGTTGTGTGGCTGTTGTAATGCAATGAGAACAGGTGATCCCATACATAACTACCTTGACTGATGATCTTTTGTTTCGAGCCAATAATGTTTTACTTTGACTGTTCATACCTACTCATACCTTACCCATAGAGTATTTAACCCGTATGATACTGCACTGCTGCCTCAGCTCATTCACCTCAAACTGCACTAAGGTATGATACTGATATTCTACACTTGTATTACCGTTTACTTACTATTTGGTTAGTTCACTCATTTAGGTGAATGCAAGTAGCTCATTTGCCCCAAACCATGCTGAGTTCACTCATTTAGACAACTCATAACTTGACATTGTTCTCTTCCCGAGCCGCCTTCACATCCATGGCTGCATGATAAATGTCTTCATCACTTGCCTCGAAAATGTCATGGGACTCGAATACCAAGTTAAGAGGCTCTTCATTGAAGATTCATATGGTTTGAGCGTTGGAGGATGCTGGCTGCCTCTAAATCATTGGGGGCATCTAATTAAATCATGTGGTTCTCAAGCCATTGAAAGTGAATATTATATAATAAAATTTCCTAATTAAGTATTCTTGGCATTCTCCAAGTGCAGTTATTGGTTATGACCATGAAAATATGCTATCAGTTATCCAATATGGGGGAGTTATCGGTTATGGGTACAAAATCACTGCAAACCAACTCGGGAAATTCAAAATACTATATGTTATGAGGGAGTATCAGTTATGGTGACATTCATTATGTGGGAGTCAACTGTATCAGGGTATTACAAACTAGTAGGAAGTATATCCTCCTTTTGCCTTGATGACCTCCATAACTCTTCTGGGCATGCTCTCAATCAATTTCTGACACTCCTCCACCCCAAACTTCTCCCATTCTGCCTGTACTCTGTTCCAAAATTCCACCATTCCTGAAGGTGGCTCTCCATACTCAGCTAGCCTTCTTTTGAGCAGAAACCATTGATGCTCTATGGGATTGAGATCTGGAGACTGAGCTGGCCATACCATGACCTCATATCCATGGTCAGAAAACCACTCACTGGCCCTTTTGCTAGTATGCTTGGGATCATTGTCTTGTTGAAAGATAATGTCATCTGGAGTTAATTCATAATATTGGAGAGTTTGTTGCAACTCATCCTGTAAAATCTGAGTGTAGAGCTCAGCATCCATCTTACCATCAATTTTGCATGCCAGCCCAACCCCTTCCCAGGTCATACAACCCCATATCATCAAGGATTCTCCTTCAAACTTGACTGTCTTTTGCACTAGTCTGTTACTCAATCCCTCACCTGCCTTTTTCCATGCCCATTTCTTGCCATCTGACCCAATGCAATTAATCTTGGTCTCATCTGACCACACCACCCACTTCCAATCATCTATAGTCCAGTTCTGATGGCTTAAAGCAAAATCAAGCCTAGCTTGTTTATGACACTTGGAGAGAAGAGGACATTTCTTCTTTACTACAGCCTTCATTCCAGCTTTTCTAAGGTGACAATGAATTGTTTGAGGAGAGATGGAGTGATTCTTAATGTTCTGAAGAGTTTTGATGACCTAAACAGCATTTTCAGCTTTTCCAGTGCCAATAAGACAAATGGCATGGCACATGTCTGTAGGAGTAACCAGAGATGGCCAGCCACCAGAGGACTTGGGCAAGTTGGAACACTCTTTGGAAGATATTCTCTGAATAGTAGAGTGGCCAAAGCCAGTAATAGCAGAGATTTGACAAATAGAATGACCAAACTCCAAGAGGGCAACAATTTGATTGGTTTGGTCAACAGAAAGTGATTTCATGATGATGGATATAGAGAAAGTGATGGTATTTTGATTTTTTTACACTATGTTGAACTTCTTGTATGTCACATGACGTTATTATTATGTAATATTTTCTCATATGGTCTGATTTTGATGATGCTAATGTTTAGCAACAAAACTGTCCCAATGAGTATAGTGGATTAATTTAAAAATATTGACTGATATAGAAGGAATTACCTAAGCAATATATATATGTTTGGATAGCCCTTTATCATAGAATTCTAATGATATCTGGGTTTAGGGGTCTAGCATTAAAACTACTCTAGCTATTTGCCTAACAATCAGATTGCTACTAACATTGGAATAGTTTTGTTGCTCAGTGTAAATAATTACAAATAACTCCATATTAGAGAAAATATTGTTCATCATTGCTTGGAATGTCACAGGGGAATTATTTAATCTGAAGAACATTATGGTCAGCTCAAAGCTTCCTTCTTTGGTGGTAAAGATGGTCTTCCATTTGTCCCCTTCTTTTATTCTTACATTATTGTACCCCCATCACAAGTCCATTTTTGTGAACTTCTTTGCTTCTTTGAGCTGATCTATTAGCTGTGATATTAATGGCAGCAGGTACCCATTTGGTATAGTCCAGCTATTTAGGTACTGATAGTCCTGCATCATTCTCTTCGTCCTTTCCTTTTTGAGTACAAAGAAGATGGGTAATGTCTGCAGCAATTTGGAAGGACATATATACCCCTTCTGGAGTTGTTCCTGTATGAATGCTTTTACCTCTTCTTTTTTGTTGACAGACATTGAGTACATCTTTGCCTTTTTGGGTATGAATCTCTCCTTGAAGTCTATGGCATGGTCCCATGTTCATTGGGTTGGCATTTGTTCTGAGGCCTTTTTGGTGAACAGTTCAATAAACTCATGATACTGTTCTGAAACAAGCTCTTTTGCTGTCCTTTCTACCTTTTTAGATGGTATAATCTCCATTTTTTTTATGTGATGGTACATGTATGGGGTGCTAAGCAACTCTTCTTCATTGAGTATCCTTAGAATTACTGACCAATCTGAGGGAAGATAACATGATCAGGGGCATTTCATCAGCTTCACCTCCCCTGACTTCCAGTTGATTTCAGGGTTGTGCTTTCTTAACCAGGTATAGCCCAATATCATGCTTACTTTTCCTAGGTTGATTACTTCAGCTTCTAGAAGTTCTTGGTGTCCTTGACAATCTATGATCAGAGAGGCAGTGTGTGTAATATTTCCAGCACTATTCTTGGTACTGTCTATGTTGAACACTGGGATCGGCCTCTCTAGTCTGTTCATGGGTATCTTATTTTCTTCTGCCCATGTTCGATTGATGAAGATCCTGTTGGCTCTGCTATCTAGGAGGGCTTCCTCCTCCATCATCTGTTTCTTTTGGGTAGCTGGCACCATGGATACTCCTAGCCTTATTTCAGTATTTGTCATGGAGTGAATAATGATCCTATTAGAGATTTGTTTTGTAAATATTTTTTTGTTTTTCTTTGCCAAATTAAGCCTGGATTCCTGTCCAGCATGATTAGGCTCATCCTGAGTTGTGGCTTTGGTTATATCATCAAAATAGGTTACTGATTCTGAATCCAACAAAAGTACATCAAAATATGTTTTTTTAGGTTTTTCTATTTTTATGTGTCCAAAATAGTCCTTGGCTACATGACCACCCTGATTAGTCATGTGCCTTATGCTTTTCCTGCCTTGGCTTCTTTTGCCTTGGCATTTAGCACATCTGTGAAGTAAGCCTTGGCTTCTTCAAAGCCCATCTCATTTATGGACTTGGATGTTTCTCTAGCCTTTCCTTTGTGGCTAGCTTGGACATTATTGCTCTCCCAGTTTGAGTCACTGTCATTGCCACTCTCCTTTTGAGCAGCTTGAGCCTTGCAAAATTTGCCTTGTTTTGGGCAATCCTTTCAATGCCCTCCCCCAAGGAACTTGCAGTCACTGCAAGGTTGCTTAGGCTTCTTGCAATCATGAATGAGGTGATTACCATTGCAGTTAAAACACTTACCCGTTTGGGCAGCATCAATGTCCATTGCATTTGGATCCCATCAGCTGGACAAACCAGTGGAAGTGTTGTTGCCCCATCTTTTGTCAGAGCATTGGGCTAGCTCAAATTGTTCAAATGCATTTCCTACATTCCTTACTTGGCTGATCCAGTTGGCTAGATTTGTCAGGGCATCATTTCCATGGAGATTCAGTGAGATATGTCTCACTATCTCTTCTTGGGCATTCTTTACTAAGAGGTGGACATCCATCACCTCATCAATACTACCAGTGCATGCCAGTACAGAGTTTTCCATTGAGTAAGGAAGGCCTCTGTCTGCTTTGTTCCTTGTCTGAGGGTTTGGAGCTCCCTCAGTGCTCTCCCTTGCCTTGTAGCCAACCTGAAGCAGTGGGAGAGTTCCTTCTCCAGGTCTTTGACAGTCCACCATTGATTATTTGCCAGCTTTGTTTCTATGTGATAATGACACCATTCTCTGGCCCCATTCTTGTCTCCTTCCTTTCCTGAGCTGATCCTAGATAGGACTGCAAGGGTGACTTTCTTTTTTGAGGAGAAGGTCTCCTGATTCATCTGCAAGTAAATCTGCATCTTGACTCACCATTTGTCGAATTTGGCATAATTGCTGTTGAATGATCCTGGGTCAGGGATTGGATCAACTTTTTTCATTACTTTGACCTCTGCACAAGATCCTTGTGCTGTTACTTTGTCTGCAGCAGCCCATTGTTCTGCTTGTGCTGCTCTTGCTTCAGCTGCAGTGAGCTGTGTTTGAAGTCCTGCTAGCAGGACCTACATGTCATGGATCTGTGTTGCAAAATCCATTCTTTTAGGGGACAGAGGAATCAATTCAGAAGGGTTGGAAATGGTGGTAAGATTGCTCTAGTACTGACTACTTCCTACTGAGAACCTTGGGCCTTGGATCATAAAGCTTTTGTTGCTTTTCTCTTTGCAACCTTCTTGGTTGCTCCCTTTGGAGTCTTCTTGATGTGCCATACAGTTTGGTGGGGGGTACATAAAAGTGCTGAACTAGTTCCCCATTGGATCCTAGATCAAACCTTGCCTGTTTCTTTACTACAGAGGGGGGTGTATTCATAGCATTGCTCTGCAGGGAAGAATTCCTGGATGACAGGAAGTGGGAGTGGTTTGAGAGAAGTGAGGTCTATCTTCTCCTCTTCAATTTTGACTGTTACTTGATTGTTTGGGTTGAATGCATATTTCAGTTTGTCTACCAGCTCAACCTTTATTCATACCTGAATTTGACTGGCTTCCCAGTTGAGAGTTTGGGTAGGGTGGGTGACCTTAAGCATCCTTTGTATACTAGAAATGGGAGGGCTAGTTACACTCAACCATTGGAGAACCAGGCCAATAGCCTTCCTGACTTCTCATAATCAATCAACTGGTGGGCACAAGACCACTTTTGCACCAGCTGATGATGGTACTACATTCAACTAGAATAAATGTGCCTCATGTGGACACACCTTTTGGCAGTAGAAGAAAAGGGGGTGTGCCATGGTGTTTAAACACTTTAACACCTCTCAAGGTGAAACAACCCTTGAGCTCTTGTTCTTAGGCTATTCACTAAACCTCCTAGACCATGGGGGGACTGAGTTGGTGTGCTAAGCTCGAGGGGAAAAACCCAGGAGAACCAGACTAGGTTCCCTGGCTTGCATTCAGGCTTTATATACTATTCTACATGTTTGTACCTATTGTACTCTAATCTAGAGATTGTACATGAGGAGGGCAAAGGGGACACTGCCTGGCACAGCCTGGTAGTGGAATGGAAGCATCAGAATGAAGGGAAATGAGTAGCAGGAGGAAAACATGAGGGGGTAGTTGAATATACAACAAATATGTGAAATGGATTTAGTACAGCATGGTGTGGTAGAATGGAAGGCATAGCCTCTAGGAGTCTAGAGTCCATGTGGAAGAACATGCATATCATGCATGTAGAATGGAGAGATCCCATCTAGAGATCTGGGGTAGTAACCTATACAAAGGTGTATGGTGGACATTAGGATAAGAGTGTACCAAAGTTGGTAGTGAAGTGTAGGGCAAGGTGACATTAGGTTAAGAGTGTACCAAAGTTGGTAGTGCAAAAGTGTAGTCAAGTTTGACTGACATCTGACACTAATCAAAGTGTAGCCAATGTGTAGTCACTTTGATAGTGAAAAACTATAATCCTGTAACACAAGGTGATGGACTTCTCCATGAATAGGTCACTAAGAGACTATCCTCCCATATAGGGAGTGGCTACTTAAAAGAAAGGGGGTGCCCAAGAAAGATAAGGTCCTGTATAAGCCTTGGATCTGGCTATGGTTTAGCAGATAGGCTCGGCCAGGTGTAATAGAGAGTAGGGTGAGCGAGGGAGTTAAGTCCTAATGAAGCACAACCTATGACCAGTGTATAGTGTGGCTCAGGCTACTCTCACACTAGGCTTATAAGAGAAAAGAATGTGGACTTAGGGAATGCCACAAGGACTTAACTGAGGTCCTTGGATCATATATTCATCCTATATATACCATAGGGCATGTTTGTACATATTGACTATGTGGTCCATGTGTATCTACACATTGCATACTATCTATGATGTCATGGGAGAAAGAAGACTACATACATCATATCATGAGAGTTGTGCCTATCATGAGGCAGTCTAGAGTGCCATGAGGCACAGTGATCAAAGATAAGTGCCACAAGGTGTGGTAATTAAATTCATGAGGCAGATAAGGGTCTGGCCCCTACCACATGTGTGCCTCACACCAGACAGCTTGGATCCCTCCATAGCTGGTCATCATGTGAACTAGTCATGTGCTAAGTCTCATGGTCACATGCTCATAAAGCAAAATATGTCTAAGTCCTCAAGTGTGATACTAGCTTAAGGCAATGGGCTGTAGAGCAAATCATAACAAGGTCAACACTACTACATGCAACCACTTGTCATTCCTCTTCAGTTGGGTTGGGTGAGCAGTCAGTCAGATCACAAATGCCCTTGTCTTTGATTGTGAGCTTGCCCCTCTTGCCTTCTATGGTATGTATTCTCTTGATTGGTAGATGCTATTTCACTCATTATATAATTCATTCAAAGACATCAATGGATTGACAGTGAGTAAGGTATCAATGTGTATTTAGATCCAAATTGAGGAGTCATGACTCTGCCAGTAGCATCAGTGATCATGGCTTTTTCCAAGTAACTGCTCACAGGGACAAGGATGTGCCAGACACTGTGTATGTGACTGCTAGCTTGTGTCTCTGAAGCTCATTTCTTGTCATAGCTAGCATGACCAACTTGCCTAGTGCCATTCATGAATATGTGCCACTGCTCATAGAATTGTGGAGGCAATGCCTGCTCATGAACAGTGTGTAGGATGCTCTGTTGTGAACCAACACTAACACCATTCAAGACAGCCCAGGTTGCAACCCATGTTGCACCATGGTGGAAAAGGCCAAGAGTGTCATACTGAGTATGTACAGTCAACATCACTGACAACATTTTCTTGTCAAGATCAATGACAATCACTCCTTGATGAAATTAAAATGATGCACAAGTCCAGTTGTGATCAGCCCATCCTACTTGCCTTGTACACTTCTTTTCTTTTTTTATTGTCAGGAGGGATGAAATACCTTGCATAGGCATAGTAACAAACATCTGATTGCACACTAATCTATATGTCTCAATTGCACCTAGTATCCCATGTTTTCTGGTGCAGGTTTCCTATCTAATCTTCCTTCAAGTTGCTTTCCTCTTCAGGTGGTAGCATGTCCTTGACATTGGTTGTGTTGAACCATCAGCTTTTTTGGTCTTTTTTTGACATCTTTTTTAATGGCTGCTGCCATGGGAATGATGCTCCATGGGTTCAGATACAACAAATCACAAGGGTGGACATCATTTTATGCTTGTTACATTGTGTGGTTGGAGAACAATCATGAGGGATGCATTCATACTTCCAATCTAGTTTACTCAAATACATGACAACAGCTTGCACATCACATGTTGACTCATCAGTATTCACTATTTAAATTTCAACCATTCCCATGATTGCCCTTTCCTCCCTTTTCACATCCCCTCACCTCACTGCTCCTCATCACCCTCCCATCACCCCTCCCCTGTTAAATTCACCACTATGTGTAGTGTACTAATGTAGTAATCCCACACATAAAGTTACAATGATCAGAGATGATCCATAAAGACTTTGTTAAGGTCTATCTGTGGAAAGGAAAAAAAAGCAAAGAGCCAAAATGGCAGGCTGAAATTATACAATAAGTCCCTTCAAACAGGGATTTGGTGCATGATGTTGTTAGTCATAATTGTATGAGTCAATGCTCAACACTCACCTTTTGTCAAGGTTGCTGGTGCTTATTATTCATTTGTTCATTTGGATGAGCAGGGTATGTCTCTGTCAACCTTTCCCATTCCATTAATCTGTTTTGTTTATTGATCCCTCTCTTTTGTGCTGCACTATATGATTCACCACCATGCCTGAGAGTATATTCACACTCTATGAGTAGTCCCAGAACTTGGTCATTCTTTAAGCATTTGAAATGGTCTTGTTCTCTATTGTATGCATGGTTATCAACTTCATGGTGACATTTCTATGCCCTGACCCACAAGATCTGGACTTACCCCCATGCATATTATTCACTCAGCTCAGACAATTCTCCATTGTATTTGATGGGGTTGGGCAGTTCCTGAATGAGCCCCCCAACAACACACAAGCATGTTGTTGGTTGTGATACTCCCCAGCATCTCACTTGCCCTAACCCCCCATTATATTCCCTTCTAAAAGAGCATATGTCCTTATCTGGAGCTTCTGATGTTAGAATAGACTAAAACATTCTATTGTACTCTATGCCACTCCATCATACTCCTATTGCTTAGTACACCATTCCACCATTCCCCAATTGCTCTTCCACTACCTGAAACAGACTAAGCCACTCCATTGTATTTTGCACTTTACACTGCCCCATTGTACTCCCACCACTGCTTATCCATTGTCAGGTACTGTTATTCCCATGCATTCAAAATCAGCATTCACTATATACAATAGCACACAGTGACCATTTCTGGTTTTCTTTTCTATACAATCAACTACTGTACTAAATTACCTTGTTCATATTCTGATTGTACTTATACATACATAGATCATAGCTGACCTGTACCTGCTAAGGTGATGTCACATTGAGTGAGCCCATCCAAAGGTCATGGGAAACACAAGGCCATTGACACTAAGAACAACAGAAAGTGCAAGCAAGTGTGCCACATGGTATGAACAGCCCCCTTCCTTGTGCCACTTTGTACCTGAGCTACTATTATGCCAGTGCTTTTGTTAATTTGGAAGCTGGCATTGATGAAGAAGATAAAGAACTCAAAGAAACCAAGTTGGATGAAATCAGTGAGCCATAATCATTACTCAAACTGTCACTATATTTGATTTCTCCTAGGCTCCTTGCTTGATGATCAAGACCTTGGCAGTTTGAAGCCAGCCTGATCAGACCCTGGGGGCTGGCAATTTTTTGAAAGATTCATTGCTGACAAACTGACTCACACTCAGCTAGAAGAAGAGCTGGTGAAACACTTTGGTAACTGCTGGAATTGTGATGAATGGAAGGATGTGTTTCTTGCTATTTACACTCACAACAACAACAATGCTGCCAACTTGCATGAGCTCCTACAAATGAAGGAGAAAGTCCTAGCAGAGTACTGCAGTACTACAGCATCAACCCAACCTCCTGTGGGGCATCAGCAAAACATCCCTTTCACTACAGCTCACACAGTCATCCAGATGTTTGTAGCACTCTGTACAAAGATCCACAGAGAAGCATGAATCTGTGAGTCACTGTACAGTAACACATGTTCTGTACAGTACTGCACAGTAGCACCAGACATACAGCAGTACAGACCTACAGTATCACAGACACACAGTAGACAACCCACACAGACTGACAGATGCTACAGATAATCACAGGGGCACAGAGATACAGTACACAGTCCCACAGACTAGTACAGACTGGTACAGAGATACAGACCCACAGTAGGCAACCCACAGACTGACAGATGCTACAGATAGTCACAGGGGCACAGAAGTACAGTATACAGTCCCACAGACTAGTACAGACTTGTACAGAGGTACAGACCTACAGTATCACAGACACACAGTAGGCAACCCACAGACTGACAGATGCTACAGATAGTCACAGGGGCACAGAGATACAGTACACATTAGTAAAACACTGAATTAGAATAGA
>JBBPKK010000626.1:0-19362 GCA_038089215.1 Tylopilus vinaceipallidus
CGATTTGCTGATGTCCGCGAGGTCTGCAAGCCGCTCGAAGCGTCTCAAGTATGAGCCCGCGAGGTTGCTCAACCAAGCTGGCTTGTGGGAATTGTCATCGGCGAGATGCAGTGCTTGATCGAATACCGAAATAGACCTGTTGATATCCTGGAGATTATCGAGTTGCAGAAAGCGTTTCGATAACATGACTCCGAGCCAGTTTAACCACTTCGGCTTATCGGGGTATCCATCGGGAGTGAGTTGCACAGCGTTCTCCAGCATCGAGACGGCCTCGTGGACGTTATCAATGTCTCCATTGTCCTCGAACCGACGATACAATAACATCCCAGCGCCTGCTAGTAGCTTAGGTCGGTGAGGATCACAGATAGATGAATCGAACAAGGCGGCTCGTCCTCTCCGTATCAATTCTTCGTCAGACTCTGCGCCATTCAATGGTCCAAACACCGGGGTTTGAATCGATGGAAAGATCTCAGCCATCCGCAATGCGAGGCACGCCGCTCGGTAACCATAACCCTCCACAGGCCAGACTTCCACTACGCCGGCAAGTAGAATTTTGGCTTCCAGTCTGTCCATTTCGCTACCCAGCGCATAGAAACGAGCAAGGAGAGCAAAGCTCAGACCAAGTGCAATTGCGCAATGATCCGGGTGGTGAGTGTGATGAAGTTGGTGCGCACCCCTATACAATGTGATTGGTAGATCAAGGTCGAGGTAAGCATTATGCGCTTGACAGTGGATGAACCTTGCAGTAGCCAAGTTGAATAGGATCACAGAGAGACTGGAGTGGTCAGGAGGGCACATATCCCGGATGAGCTCGAAATACGTGATAGCTTCGTCAAGATCTTTTTGATTCTGGAAATGGCGGTAACGGAGGAGGGCACAATGTCCGGTATCGGTGAGCCGCTCCAGTTGGCTCGCTCCGTCGGACTCCGGTACCTATCGTCATAGAGTGAGAATGCATTCATGTGAATCATGGCACGCGCAGCGAATCACGCACCTCGCTCTTTGCTGCACATTCGCTTACGTCGCAGATGCGCCGTTCGACAGTGATTCTCAGTGATGAGCATGACGACAAAAGTTCGCTATTCCTATGAGTTATGAACCTAATAGCTATAGCCAGATGTTCATGGGCGTATGAAGTATATAATAAGAATTACGCACACTGCCCTCTTTCATGGCGATCGATTATGTCTCCAACGGTGATTTTGAACTGGCGAAGCAGTTCACCCCTCCCTAGCGCTGGTCCAAGTTCAAAGGATGCATAGACCTTGAACGAGATGAGATCTGAACACTCCGATGGTCTAGCAATACTCTTCGTTTACCTGAAACGTCAAAAACGAGGGTGACGACTCACAAAAGAATTTCCTCATGCCACGCCACGGCATCCCCACCCACTACCACAGGTCTGTCCAACGTTCTCGTGACCTTCCCGCCTATTCCTACAGCAACATAGAGCCCTGCTGGCAAGCGGCGGAGGCCAGAAACAACATCCGTGGCATGGATGTCTGTTAGGTTTCAGTGAGCTGCAGGGCTGTCATGTATTGTTGCGTACGCGTTATAAAGATACGTTCGCGTTCGTGATTACTTGACGTGAGTGATTCCGGATCTTCTGAGATATCTCCTCTCTGGGTGCGTCCTGGTTGCGTGTGCGAGGGATCGTGCTGTTCCATGAGTTCACGGCAAAGGAAGATCTAGGAAAAGATCGACTCCACTGGGTTCTGGATCCAAAATTCTGGAAGGAGTCATAAGGGCAGCGGGAGCCTTACAGGATCCATGCAGATTGCTGTATTTCCCATCCAGTGATGCCCGGACTTTTCTCGGGCCGCCGCTTAGCACGTGCTCGACTTCACCGTCGGGAACGGAGCTCCCCCATCGCCCCCATATATTACACCACCCCAACCACTGGTGCCCCAGGTGGCCCAGCTGCACCAAGTCCATGCAGCTGGTCGTTCACGCTACCGTGAGCAGGTCTTTGTATCGGCAAGGATGCGCTGTTAACATGACGCTTGTCAGTTTCTTAAATAGTTCCCTACCATTGTTTGAGTCGACAAGAGACAAGGGGACGATATGGCTGACGCACAAAAGACGTGCGTACCTTTGTTTCCCCGCTCGTTTCGCTTGAAAAGGCGCACCGGTTCGTGTGTAGTCACTCATGATGGCCAGGACGCTGCAATAGACGACGCAAAGCCAGACAGCGAGAAGTACCCTTGTCTGACCCACGTCACGGACGGCAAAAATGTCCAGTTTTCTACCCACGTAAGTCTTCGTCGTACTTCACGTCCTGGTTCCCCGCCATCGCCCCCATTAGTACCCGTCTCCATCCCCCCTTTTCTCTCTCTCTCACGCATACACCCGCTCACGATGCCGATCACACGACCTGATCATCCAGATTATCTTCAACTTTCCATGCCGCTTACGGTACTCTCTTCAAGATGTCATTTGTCACACTGCGCAAGCGAGACAAGAAACGGGAAAAACAACGTGCGGAGCAGCTCGCAAAGCGAAACAACGCATAACGGAGCCCGTGGCTGTCGATAGACCCAAGCGCGGGAATGTGTGACGGAAACGGCAGAGACAAGTCAGGGCAGCAAAAAAACAGGAATAGGCAAAGGAGCGTGCGACGAAACACAATGAGGGAAGGGCAAAATCGTAGGTGTCGTGATCAGGTTTGAGCACGAGTTGGGCTGGGTACCTTGATCATACATTAAAATGTCTGTATTACCAGCATGCGTGTCCCGTGTCGTGTAGAAAACAAACGGTTAGAGGACGCGCCCCACCATCAGCAGAATATGAGTATCTCACGTGTCCAGCCTTGAGTCCCTACAGGTACTCAGGTTGGATGAGACTGGATCTGCACATCAAAACCGTTTTTCCACAAGAAAACCCATATCGCCAGCATCATCCTCACGAAGCTATCGATCAAAGTTGACTATGCCGAGTGCACAATATTACTCTGGAACGGCACCAGAAGGGTATGGTGACCGCCGTGATCTGTGCAAAGTCTTGGTCAAGGGGCTCGAGCGTGTAGCGATGCTGTCGATCTGCATGTGTATCAGGAGCGGCTTGAGCTGAACCCCAACCCTTTGGATCGAGCAGGTCCGGTCACCCCTGCCAGGTAGAATGATTTGTGTGTTGAATAATTCGAGCGAGGATGGCAGTGCAACAGAATGATACCAGCACCGTCCCACCCACGCAAAGATGGTTGGATCCTGACAGCGCTGCGCGATAATGACAAGCAGCATGCAGAATACCATGATCACCTCACCATAAGTGGTCGGCATCGCCGTCAACACATACTTGCAGCCATATTCCCTTGCTCTTTGCTGGAAGCCAAGGTACTTGTCGGATATGAGGGCAATTTGGTGCTGCTGAATCGTGGGGACATGTCCCTGCACAAGGGCTCTTTACGTCCCCGTTGATGGGAAAATATGGCGCGTGTAGTCTGGAGGCGGAACGGGCCTCAGCCCACCACAGGCGAGCGGACGAGAAATAACTCTCGCTGTCTCGACCACCTGAACGATCAGCATGAAAGCATGTGTGACAGCTAGCACGGGCGCCCACGCGGGGAAGACGAAGCCGGGAGCGGTGAGGTGGACTCGCTTTCTCGCAGAGGATCATTTGTAATCGCACGAACGCATGGCAAGGAAAGGAAAAAGAGAGAGAGTTACTGAAACAGAACGATTTTTCCATCGCACACATAAGCGAGGATGGGCAGTGCAAGTGAGGCTCTTACCCACACACCACCACGACCAGCAATCAGGGTGCAAGCCATGTACGTGCTGCTTTCCCAACGTTGGCGGGAATCTACTGAGACTAACTGTTTCAAGGGCAAAATTAATCACTATCAAAGGTAGGATTTTGGTCTGTATGGGCCTTAGTAACGTCAACTCTGGTCAGACCTCGAGCTGAGAACAACCCGACGACGTAGGCTTCCTGTCGCGAGGAATTACCAACTCGAAGTTTCTGTAGGCGATACATCGTGCATCACCAAGACAACCAAGGAGATAGAGAATCGCGCCTCTTGGGATGAATCGTTCTTCTTGTGCGTACACCTCTATCATTTACTGTCTCCAAATCGAATACCGCCAGCGATGTGGACGATCGTTCCATCCTTCTTGTACAAGTGTATCAGAAACACCGAATCGGAAAGGATACCCTGATCGGTCGTCTGACTCTTACCATCAGCGATGTCCTGGGAAAATTGAATGACGGCGGTATGAACCATTCGTGTTTTGGGATGCCCCACTAACCCGATCATTGCGATCACAGTCCTCGAGGTTCCTCTTGGCGGGGATTCCCCTACTGGTTCCCATCTTTCTCTCGTTACGATCAAGTTTGCTTTGGCCGTCGAGCCAGTTGGAGGAGTCAGTGCGAAAGAACGTCAAGCTACAGACGCCCTCACAAAGGCAGCGGGGACAGTCGCTTCTCTCGGTGCCACTCCACTAGTCGCTCGCGTTATAGGCTCAGCGATCGATTCTGGCAACACCGTTGTGAGCCAAGTAGAGAGTTTCGAGACTACGTGGGGTGTCCTGCTGAAGAGAATAGAGTTGTTTGACAAGATTATCACCAATATCGCACAGGTATGCTAGATGTTTCCTGCTTTGGCTCCACTTGAGGTCTGAATACTATACAGATTCATCCGTACGCTTCCCTAGCTTGGTCGGTTATATCAGCTGCGAACAAGGTATGTCCTCCTCTTGATGTCCGTGCGATCGCTAATGGGCACGATGCTGCTCACAGGTACTCGTAAACCAGAAGAATCGCGATGACCACGTCATGCGCTTGGCAGGCGCGATGAGCGCCGTTTTCGACTTTGTCCACGATGCCGAGCCATTGAAAGCAATCGAAGCCCACACCGGAACCATCACACTTCTCGTACAACAAGTGGCGGAGTGCGCGTACTTCATCACGGAATATGCCAAGCGCAAGAGCTTTTGTGAGTCCTCCGTTGTCGGATTTTCATTGCAAACCTCTCATTCCTTCCCTCAGGGACTCGAACAATGAAATACACTCTTTCCGACATCGACACACGGATCACCAATTACGAAAATAAATTTCGTGAACTCAAGTCCGCATTCTTGGAAGGCGTTGCGATTCAGACAGAGATTGCTGTCGTTCGTATCATGAACAAGGCTGATCAAATCGGTACGTCCGACACCCTCGAGGACATGATCAGATGTTGACTGACATGGAACAAAGTGGAATCCATTGACCTGAACGACATGCCGTACGCACCTGGGGCTAGTTATGCAAAGGAAAAGGGGTGCCTTCCAGGGACGCGCGAGTCCCTTCTCCGTGATATCTGCGACATCCTTAATGATCCTGGGGATGACGCTCCCCGGGTATGTTTTCTCACTGGTGTTGCTGGATCTGGCAAGTCTGCGGTCGCACACACAATTGCTCGACTGTATGATGAGCAACATCGCTTGGGCTCGTCATATTGTTTTACCCGTAGTGATGTTGCTAGGCGTCACCCTGGAAATCTTTTTAGCACCATGGCACGCGACCTCTCCGATCATAATCCCCAGTACCGGTCGGCCCTTTGGGCAGTTGTGAAGGACGATCGAGCACGTCGCACCTCACCATCGCCGTTTGAGCAACTCGAGCGACTGATTATTGAACCCATCAAACACTTGGATACCATTGGATCCTTGGTCGTAGTCGTGGATGCGATTGATGAGAGTGGCAACCGGGCTAGTCGTGAACACCTTCTGACAGCCATTGTCCAGAGAATTTCTGAGAACACCTTTCCAGCTAATCTCCGGTTCCTCATCACTGCTCGCCCTGAAGGTGACATCCTCTCAGCACTCTTATCCAGCCCTTGCTTGGTCCATAAACAAATGAGTGAGATCTCTGAGGATGAAGTTGCCAGAGATATTGGAAAGTTCATATACTCCTCCCTTTCTCATTACCTGGAACTCGAGTCCTCTTGGCCTCAGCAAGAGTGGTGTCGACTTCTTGTCCATCATGCCCAGCATCTTTTTCAGTGGGCTTCAACTGCATGTAACTTTATCAAAGGGTCAGATTCTATGAGGCCCAATCGATGCAAGAGGCTTACAAAGCTTTTGCAACAAAATGAAGATGCTTTGAACCCTTTGTATCAACTCTATGAGAGTGTGCTCAGTCAATTGTTTACCTCAAGAAAGACTTACCAGTCTTTTCAGTATATCATGGCTATTGTCTTCACACTCAAAGAACCACTATCCCTTGCATCACTCTGTGCCCTCCTTGATGTGGATGGAAACATGGATATCCAAGATATCATTGGATGCACAGGGTCATTGCTTGATGGAGTGTTTGATGATCAAAAACCCATTCGCCCTCTTCATACCTCATTTCGTGACTTTTTACTGGATGAAACTCACAGTCAAGGCCTTTTTGTGGATATTCAACCTTGCCACTCACTCCATCTTGGAAGTGGGATGCTTGCATACATGCAAAGAATGCTCAAGTTCAATATCTGTGACCTGAAAGATGCTCAAATCTATAACTCATCTATTCCTGATTTTTCCAGCTGTGTCAACAAGGCTATTCCACCTCACCTATCATACTCATGCCAATACTGGATGAATCACTTGCAACATGCCAAGCCTTCTGCAGACATTGTGGATGAGGTCACCTTATTCTTTCAAAATTGCTTTCCCTACTGGCTTGAAGTCATTAGCCTTCTTTCACATTCTTCTCCACTTTTCATTTGGTCTGCCCTTGAAAACTGCACCATTCTGAAAACATGGGCCAAGGTAAGCTAAGGGAAGAAGACATAAGGTCACTGCTAATGAAGACATGGATAGGGTCATAAAATTGCCACACTAGCATTAGAAGCATGCCAATTCATTGAAGTGTTTGGTCCTGTGCTGGAGGAATGTACCCCCCATCTCTATCTGTCAGCCATGCCACAGACACCATCTAGCTCATCACTTTGTGGACTGTGGCAGCATCATCTTCAAACCCATGCCACAGTCTGCTCTGGACAACCTGCCAATTGGCCAGCACAGGTTCATGTCATCCATGGGCATACACAGGCAGTTCTGTGTGTTGCTTATTCCCATGATGGAAACTATATTGTTTCTGGATCACGTGATTGTACCATTAGAGTTTGGAATGCAGTTACTGGTCTGCCTGTAGGAAGTCCATTGCAGGGTCACACAGATCTGGTCCGTTCTGTTGCTTATTCACCTGATGGGGTCTACATTGTTTCTGGCTCAAAAGATAAGACCATTAGAATCTGGAATATAATCAGTGGGCAGACTGTGGGTGTTCCATTGCAAGGGCATATGGATGAAGTTTACTCAGTTGCATATTCACCTGATGGAACTCACATGGTCTCTGGCTTGGGTGATGGAACCATCAGAGTTTGGAATGCAGCCAGTGGGCAGTCAGTGGGAAGTCCATTCCTGGGTCACACAGCTTTGGTCAGGTCTGTTGCCTATTCACATGATGGAACTTCAATTGTATCTGGCTCAGGTGACATGACCATTAGAGTCTGGAATGCAAGTAGTGGACAGTTAGTGGGTGGTCCATTCCAGGGGCACACAGATGGTATCTTGTCTGTGGCCTATTCACCTGATGGAACCCAAATTGCCTCCAGCTCATATGACAAGACCATTAGAGTCTGGAATGCAATCAGTGGACAGTCTGTGGGAAATCCAATTCTAGGGCATTCAGATTCAATCTGGTCTGTTTGCTATTCATCTGATGGAGCTCACATTCTCTCTGGTTCATCTGATGGAACCATTAGGATTTGGGATGCAAACAATGGAAAGTCTGTGGGAGATCCATTAGTAGCTGGTGTTGGAGGCTCCTTTGCTGTTTATTCACCTGATGGAACCCATATTGTCTCTGGCTCTTCTGACACAACCATTAGAATTTGGAATGCAACTGGTGGGCAGTCTGTGACAGGTCCATTCCAGGGGCATACAAATTCAATCATGTCCATTGCCTATTCACCTAATGGAAAGCACATTACTTCTGGCTCTGCTGACAAGACTATTAGAGTTTGGGATGCAACCAGTGGGCAGTGTGTAGCAGATCCATTTCAAGGTCACACAGATGTAGTCTGGTCTGTTGCCTATTCACCTGATGGAACACAAATTGTCTCTGGCTCTGCAGACAAGACTGTTAGAGTTTGGGACATATCCAGTGGGCAGTCTGTGGGAGATCCATTTGGGGGGCACACAGATACAATCTATTCTGTTGCCTATTCACCCAATGGGACTCACATTGTTTCTGGCTCACATGATGAGACTATTAGAATTTGGAATGTCACCAATGGACAGCCTGTCAGAGAAGCACTCCAAGGACACACAAACACCATACGGTCTGCTATCTATTCTCCAAGTGGGATCAACATTGTATCAGGCTCATATGATAAGACCATTATAGTTTGGAATATAACTGGTGTGCAGTCTGTGGAAAGGCAAATTCAGGGGCATGAAGATGGTGTTTTCTCAATCAGCTATATGCCTAATGGGAAGCACATTGTTACTGGCTCCAAAGACAAGACTGTTAGGGTTTGGAATGTTACCAGTGGCAACTTGGTGGGAAGTCCATTCCAGGGTCACACAGATGTGATTTTTTCTGTAGCCTGTTCATTTGATGGTGCCCACATCATTTCTGGTTCCAGAGACAAGACCATTAGAATCTGGAATGCCACCAATGAGCAACTTGTGGCAGGTCCATTTCAAAGACATGCAGATGAAGTCAATTCTGTTGCCTATTCACCTGATGGAACCCACATCATTTCAGGTTCATCAGATGGCACCATCAAGCTCTGGAAGGTGCAAGACCTTGTTTTCTTTGGTAGTTTCCTTGATAGAGATGGCTGGATCCAATCTTTTGATGGTACTTGTTTTGGCTGGATTGCTCCTTGGAATAGGAATACCACTTATTTTCCAATGAAATCATTCGTTGCATTTTCTGATAAGACTTATGAGCTTGGTATTGAAAGCTATTCTTTTCTTGGAAAGGGCTGGGCATCTTGCTGGAGATAATCTTCTGATATGCTTTGTATATACATAGTTATTATACCAATTGACTATGCATGGATGTACTGTATAGGATATCCAAGTGAATAGTAGTGTGGTCCCTGGAGATTGAAGCTCATTGTAATCATCTACAGTATTTAATTTCTTGCATGCCTGTCTGTAATTAGAACCAGCTGGTGAACATGAGATTAGTCACAAAGTATGCTACACCATTACACTACATGATTATCAATATTGTTTTGTCGAGTAGATAGAGCACCCACCGCAACCAATTCACAACCAATCATAGATCGACTCAACCGTCGGCCAGCCCCTCTCAACATCCTACTTCCGGCCAACAAGCCACTACACGACACATGCGCGATCACGGCGCACTTGCTCTTCTACATCTATATCTTCGTCCTCGAGTAACCCCTGGCCTGCCTCCCCGCCCTCACCATCCTTGCGCCTGAATACCAATACGGCCAAGCCGATCGCCCTCATACCCGGCGGCCGTTGCTCGTCCATGTTCGCTATGCCTCTTCAACGTCTTCAGCGTTGACACAAACACTCGCTAATCAGCCATAGAACCCCGCTCAACGATCAAGCTGGGTACGCGACACCATGTCGTCGCCCTCCCCCCCTTGGTGTTCGTGTATGGGTGTGACGAGCGTGCGGACCACCTCACCGACGTGCATGATGCCCATGGGGACAAGGAGGATGCGCGCATGGTCGTACTCCGGTAGCACGATGCCAGTGCAAACAACAAAGGAGTCGGCGACATCGCGATGCGTGACGGGGATCCCGGCACAGGCAGGTGCAGCGGGGGCGGAGGAAAAACCAGGGAGAACGAATGGGCTGTGGCCGTGCGCGCGGAAGTAGGCGAGTTCTTCTCCGCCGCGGGCGTACACGATTGGGTCGCCCTGTTTTAGCTAAATACGTGACGTGTCCGTCAGGTAAGAGGAATGTGTTTGGGAGACAGATATTATTGGTGTGGGATTAGAAGCGTATGGTAGAAAGAGCACTACCACGTACTCCGACGACGGTCAGACCGCGGTTTGCTGACTCAACGGCGGCTTCCATTATTGTTTGCGCCCTATCCGTGTTCCCAGAGAATTTTTGCGCGATGCGTACCTCGATGTGCGACGGGACGAGCTCGAGAACATGCGCTGGAACGAGCTTGTCCGAATGGACGATATCCGCGTGTTTCGTCAGAACTGCGTGTGTCGCAAGTATGAGAAGCGAGGGATGGCCGGGTCTAGATCCAGCCAAGATAATCTGGCCTTTGGACGGCTTGGATGAGGGACGCGTAAGTTCCAGCCTGTGCTATGATTTCTTCTCCTTGGTGGAGGGGACGGGCAGAGTACCTTCATTGGCTACGTCGCCTACTAGGATATTCCTCATCTCGTGTTGGGTCACCGCTGCGAGATGCGAGATGGGCCAGTACTCGCTGACTTGGGCGACCCACCTCATCTACCTCCTTGCACCCTCGACATGGCTTTCTGCTGAATGGGAATTGGCTGATTCGGGGTCATTATAGCGCTCTCCTCAGCCCCCTGAGCGCCAGCTTGGGGCACCGTCTCCTTAGCCAGCGCCCTTGCCATCTTTCTCAGTTGCCTGGCTTTGATCGCAGCCGTACCGATGTTCTTGGACAGACCTGCGACGATCTCCCTGCGCACCCGTCTACCCGGCCGACACCCTCCGCCGTTGATGGTAACAATGATCTGAAAAGGACTCTTGATCGAGGAGACGGGGTCGACGAAGCGGTGCGTTGCCACAAACAAAAAGTCACAGAGCTTGAGCATGTCCGCGACAATGAGGGGAACGCAGTTGTCACGGCAGACACTCGTGGCGTGTGTCGTATGAAGGCGTGCGACGTAGAGGCAGTATCTGTGATACAGACAAGTGAGACGGGGGTGCAGGAGAGGTAGCAGTCCAGCACGGCAACATCTGGGTTTGCGTGCGTTAGAGAGGCCAGGGCTGCTCGTGTCGCTTGAAGACTCTCTGAATTACACGTAATCTCTGCTCTACTGTCGCTCAGACTCCGCTCGGTCCTCTCCGCAGCCTCTAAGCCTGTACAGAGATGGTCCCAGTCGAGAATGTCGAGCTGGCCGTGTGAGGCACACCATCGGATCTCATCACATACGGCATCTATACCACCATTCATTGTAACTTTGACAACAGCTTCCACTTGGTGCGCAGCACATTCTCAGACTGCCATGAAAATCCCGAGTCAGATAGGTCACGTGGATTCTTTGGACATCACTACAGATGACGCGACCGTGACGAGGGAGGAAATGCGGAAGGAGCGAGGGAGGCATGAGCGAGAGGAGTCGGGCAAAGCGCACAGCGCTTTCGGCCCCAGACAGAGCAGGCCCGGGTGGGGTGTAAGCCGCGAGGGCGGGTAGGACGGCCTTGCAGCGGCAACAAAGGGCCTGCTGGCACGCCTGAGACCACAGGGTGGGGAAAGCTGCGAGGTACAGAAGACGGACAGTTTGGGGTCTGGAACCACGACGGCGGGCGACTCGGAGTGGGCAGGTGGAGGCACGGGAAGAAGAGAACGTGCGCCGCTCACCTGCGCTCGTCCAAAGACTATGCTCTGTGACGCCGCTCGTGTCCTGCTACACCGCAGACCTCCACGTATCCCGTGATCAGTGACAGTTCGCGTTACACACTGTCATTTACCGACGACGACGACAGTCATCGCGCACGCGCACTCCCGATATCGGACACAATTACAGGAAAGTGCAAACAGGGGCAGTCGGCCGCACCGGACGATACCGACGTCAAAGACAAAACCGCCATCGTCGTCGCGCGTATGTGCCAATCCTGCCTCTACCATCTCCGCACCTAATGCCCGTGCCACTATGGATAGAGAACAAGCGAGAGAAGGGAGAACCTCGGAGAAGGGTACGGGGAGTAGAAGTGGACGGAGAGGACGTGGGGATCGAGGGGGAAGATGAGGAGCCAGATGAGGAGCCAGATGAGGAGACGCCGCCTTTGCGGGGAAAGTCGCGGATGTCTGCAGAAGCCGACAAGGAGCAGCAAAATGCAGAAGAGCAGAAGCCTTTGAGGAAGGGTAGATCCCGTCAAGTTGCCAAGGAGGAAGATATAGATCCTTTCTCCGTCCGCACCCATGACGTGTGGTTCCTCGGCCGAGTCCTCGTCCTCGAAAGTGTGCAAGCCCTCCCGGACACGTAAGCCACAAAGGATCGAGAGCGATGTCGAGGGAGAGAAGGAGCCAGCGGGACACGACAGCGAAGAACTCGTAATCCCAATCTCAAACGACGACAACGATGCCTTCCCTGTCCAAAGAGGCTGCAAAGCATCCTCAGGCAAACCCGCTTCCAGGCAGCCGTGATGCAAATCCAAGCCTTTTTGGATCGTTGAGGCATCGGAGTAAGGGGAGGACGAGGATGTTGCTACGCCACGACCGCACAAGTCGGTTCCCTTCACGCCACATGAGGGACCCACACCCTGACAGGAGGGCGCAGCAGGCGAGGAAGAGGACGATTTAGACGGGGTTGATCAAGACTACAAAGCTTCCCCGTGTCGGACCAAACGACAGGATACCAACAAGATCAGCTCCCCGTCTCAAGCGCCTCAGACACCGCCATCTGTGGCGCCAAGGCGGATGAGGAAGAGGAGTATCTTCTCTTGGAACCTAGATTCTGATCGCCCCGTCCATCGCTCTTGCCTAGGGGCGACATCACGGCACGGAGCTCATAGTCGCATGGGCACCGGCGATGCTCCAGGATCAACCTTGCTAGAATCTTGGCCCGACTGGTGCTTCGTGATGCTCAACGTCGGGTAAACCAAATCTAGTCCCAATTGCCTTTTGCCCTAGACGGATTGAAAGGGTACCCTGCAATTAATGACGAGGGGTGTGACGAGCGCCGGTTGGAGTGCAAGTATGAGAAATCTCGACAAGAAGGCTCTGAAATTTGCGTAGACACGGAAAGTCGACTGAATGGCCTGGGAGTGACCATAAGCCTGTGATTCAATTAGAAAGTGGGTACTAAATGGGACCATCACCTCGACGCCGGCTGGTGGTCCTGATATCATTTGTTGAATGGAGGACCATTTGACTGAACTGAGATGGTGCCGTTGAATGTCGAACCTGAGAAAAGACTCTGTTAGCAGCTGTTACTTGACAAGTACACTTAGCCACGTAAATTTTTCGGATTATAGATACTTTATTATTGGGAGGTCACAGAATTCGATATCGCCAGGAACTCAACCAAACACTGGCATGCGTTTCGATGAGGCTCCATTACTTTCCCCGCATCACATTGTGAATAGTAGGATCATAAGATCTACATATCCTACGTTTAATTCCCCTTGTTCGCTACATGCTTCATCAAGAGATCCCCAAGCGTGCATGCTTGTCCCTCTAATGTGAACGTACGTGCAATCTCCGCAGCCTCTGTCCTCGTCCCCAGGAAATCTGTGCCGTCAGCAGGGTCATAGTCCATGGGTAGCACTAATCCTGGTTCAGCTCCGAACCACGGGTGACGGAGGGCTTCCGAAAGATGGAGTCGACGGGAGGGCTCATACACCAGGAACCTGTGGATAAGGTCGAGCGGTGAGGGCACAAGATTGGAAGAGAGCGAATGCGTAGTGGTATTGGAGGACATGCTCGAAGCAGACGGGGGCAAGTTTGGGAGGAACGACCCCAAATCTGCTGCGTGGATGTCCACAAAGGAGACTTTGCTTGCGTCCGGAAGGGTCAGGAATGACTGCACCGGACCAACGAGAAACGTGGCAGAACGGAACGAAGATCGTGCAGAGATCGCAAGCGTAAAAGAATTAGCGCCGACGAGAGGAAGCAAAAGCGTGACATACCGGCCAGCTATCTGGATTTGGTGTGCCCCGTAATTTGAAGATGCTCCACGCAAGTGCAATCTCTCCACGCGTCCCATCGAAGAGACTTGTTCGTGTCCAACGGCTCGTAAGTATTGGACGTGCGCTTGTCCCCTGTGAGATCACGAATGGCAGCAGGGGCAGGGTAGGTGCGCGTGGCTCGGCACTCGACTCAGATCCTGATTCACTCTCGGATGGATGGTCAGGTCTGAGGAACGGGAAGCTTCCACCGTCTTCGTCCTCTTCCGCTTCTAAGCGTAGAGGGGTGAAAAATTCGGCAAAGGTGACGCCGAGACTCCATGCATCGATGGCAAACGGATCGTATGCCCGTGCACCGAAGAGGAGCTCTGGAGCGCGATAGGGCCTGGACATGTGCACATGAGTGAGGTGTGTCTATCAGTAATCACGGGTACCGGCACTTACCCCGTCGACACCTCAAAGTACATTCGAGCTGAAGACTCGGGCCATAAATCCTTTGCTTTTGCAGCAGCTTCCTCGCCCACACGAAAAGCGATCCCAAAGTCGATGATCTGGGCACGTCCTGAAGGACTCAAGAGGACATTGCTTGGTTTGATATCCCGGTGCGCGATTTGGACATGTTCAGAATGGAGGTAGTTCACCCCGCAGAGGACTTGCGCTATGATCGATTTGGCAAGGACAACAAACTGGATCTCACGTGGAGCGGGCAAGGGAGAAAGGGTGTTTCCAAATGAAATGACGGGATGCGGGGAGAAGCTGGGACATTGAAGGACTTCGTCGAGGGAGTAGGGAATGAATGGCATCCAATAGCTGAGATTCCGTGATTTTTTTGATAGTTCTTGCTTGATGAGCGTAATGATCTGGGAAACAGTGATATAGCGACCAAGGCGCGAGGACAGGTCGACGTACGTTTGGATGTGAGAGGGAAGCCAGGAGCCGGACTTCCTTGATGATATCATGGGGCTCCTTGGCATGCGTCGTGGTAGCCGTCTTGACTGCGACGAAGCGCGGGCCATCTGGCAGCTCGGATTCGATGCGGGTGACGATGGAGGCAGGGCTGTCGGATATGATCACCTGCCAGTTGAGAGAAATCAATACGTGGACACGCCTCGTTCATTGTCGCTCACGGCGTCATCGTCGCTGTCGTCAAAAGACATGTCTGGGTTGGGTTCTTGGTCAAGACCATCGTCAGAAGCGCCGGTTGACTTGCATGTGGCGGTTTGAAAAAGGAAAGCGCACAATTACGCCTCCTACGTCTCTACTTGGCTACTAATTCATGGCTACTGATGAAGAGCAACGGAAACTCCTCAGTAAGTGCCGCCAGATCATCGTTATCGTTAAGAAGCTTGATTGATCACATCGAAAGACAAACAACTGTTGGCTGCGGCGCGACAAGGCGGAAATGTGGAAGAGCTGTTGACCAGTGTCGAATACAGGGACCCAGAGGACGAAGACGAATTTCTGTTCGACATCAACTGCACCGATCTGTACGTCCTCCTCACTTGGCCCGTGTGCGTACTCAAATTCCGCTCGGGGTGCCCACAGTTCGGGAAACACGCGTGCGTCCTTCTGTTCTACGCACATTTCGCGCTGATATCCCACCCCAGCTCTTCATCTTGCGTACGTCATTCATTACGATCACGTCTTCTCCCCGTTTTCTTACTCAACATACACGTTTGGATTGGACTGGCCACTTGACGTTAGCGTCTTGAGCGGTTCCGCCGATAACGTCAATCTCCTCATCGAAGCCGATGGTTGCGATGTCGATCCACAGAATTCTGCAGGCGATACACCCCTCCACCTCGCCGTCCAGATCCCAGATCGGGATGCCCGCCACGCGATCGTATCTGCCCTTGTCGAGACCGCCGGCGCCATCGACTCGTACGCAGCCATCGATCTCCCTCGCGACGTGATCTGACACGGGATCACTTCAGCATCCGATTATCCAACAAGGCGGGTCAGACGCCAAACGCCCTTGCCAAGATCTACTGTCCATACGATACGGAAGTGACCTCGTTAACGACTCCGCCTGCACGACAAATAAGCGCGATGCTCAGCAGAGACGATATAGTGAGGGGTGAGTTTGATGAGATACTCACGTCTGTTCTCCCATGCTAATCGCGGGCCGAAGGTGAGGAGGAGAGGCCATGATCGGATTCTGAATGAAAGGTTCAAGCGGCCTTGTACCTCTTAAACCACTGTTTCTATCTCTTCGTGATCAATATAGAAACTCTGCTTATGACTTCAAATTTGGGATCTCTGTGCCGGGACCGTAGATATTTTGGAGATATAGTGAGTTAGGAGGACTCCGCATCTTCGAAGCCTTTGCCGAGTGTCAAACGACTACGCCGGGAAACCATTATCGAATATGTACGAAACCGCAGAAGGTGGTTTCAGGCGAGACTCAGAGAATGCTCACTGTTGCTCAATCTATCAGGAAACCAAAAACCGATGATCTGGCTGAAATTCCCATAGTGCCCCTAGCCGTGGATCGGAGCGGATCAAGAAAGACGTAGTTCAGCCCGGGGCAAGAACACGGCGGTATGATAATGGCTGAGCGCCGTCGTGGCTCTGCTTTAGTCTGGGAATCCTGGCCCAGGCGATGCGGGGAGCAGTTGAACGTGAGCCGTACGGCATCTGTACGCCATCGTAATGTGGCACGTGCTACGTAATTATTACCATCCCGGCAACAACTTCATTGCATCTTGGGTCACAACTTACTTGAAATACTTACATGAGGGGCCTGAACGAATACCGCGCGTCCAAAGGGACTCCACACATTCATAACCGCGCTTCCACTGCTACACATCGGCGAACCGGCAATATCATGAGGACGAAAAAAAATAACTTTAATGGGGTCGCTCAGCGTTTTTCTGCCCATAAAATGTTCATCCAGGTAGGCCGGTCCATCTTAAGCAATTTCAAGCTTAAGTCGTATTCTACCAAACATCCTGTAATTGCCACCCACAGAAGAATCAAAATTCCGGGCCACCGCCAGGTTCACAGACTTGGGCGGATTGGGTGTTCAACTTGTACAGAAGAGGCGGGCTTCTGAAGGAAGGCGATGTGCATACACTCAACGCCGTATCGAAGCACATGTGCGTTCGATCGCTTCTTCGTTATGAAGGCTAGGATCAAAGAAGAGTCACTTGCAGTGTAAAGTGCGCCATTCCACTTTTGTCTGCGTCCTTCTCGCATGGTTCTTAAAGACACTCTGTTATCGCAGCCAATTCAGACAGATCACAACATGGTATTTGGTAGCCTGATGAATCTGGCGCACTCCCCCCTAGGCTTTGCATTGTGCCCACCAGAGGGTAGCCCAGAACGTAGCCTGATGGTATGCGTCTCTTCCATGACCGAGGAGAGACAAATTTACCTTGCTTTACACGTGAAGTATGCTCTCATAGGTGTTCTCATAGGCACCACTACAATTGTCGTTGCATTTGCTCAGTGGTTGCAACGTCCTAACGTAGGTCAACAGCGCATCCCCTACTGATACTATTCTCATTGGCATCATATTGTCTAGCTGGATGTGTTTCCGACCGTCGGAGCGGGCGGGTTGTTTCACTCGTGGCGCGCCTGTATCAAGTTCATGACCAACCCAGCAGACCTCATCCGAGAAGGATACAGGAAGGCAAGCAAACCAGGTCCGCTCCGAGTGTGCGTCTTGACATATCTCGCTGGACGTTTGCAGCATAATGGTGCCCCGTTCAAAGTTGCAACGCTGTACCATTGGGTTGTCGTCATCACCAACCGTGCGCATATAGAAGAACTGCGAAGCGCACGTGAAGA
This sequence comes from Tylopilus vinaceipallidus, assembly GCA_038089215.1. Lineage (NCBI taxonomy): Eukaryota > Fungi > Basidiomycota > Agaricomycetes > Boletales > Boletaceae > Tylopilus > Tylopilus vinaceipallidus. The sequence continues at coordinate 17,595 of JBBPKK010000626.1, forward strand.
AGACATATCATTTGCAGACGCGACTAACGAAGTAAGAATCGCGTTTCATTTACAGGTTATGTTCATTATTTCTCAAGCAGTGCTGAATAGGACCTTAACTTTGAGTTCACGTTGGGCCCAAGGTGGCACGCAATCATGGTGACATGTCGGCAATACCTTCGCGCCTCACGAGTAATATTTCCCGAGTTGCGAGAAGAGGTCGTCACGGCATTTGAAGAGATTTTAAATCTCCAAGACAATGGTGACTTTGTTACATGTTGCCTACAAATAACTCGTTGCTCATGTTCCATGATAGGGTGGAAGAGTGTACCAGCACTGACCACTGTCAAGCAGGTCGTCTGTAGAGCCAACAATAGAACTTTTGTTGGACTTCCACTGTGTAGGTATTATTGTCCTCACGAGCCCGCATTTTCGAACCTTCAGTGTGACTCTAGGTCGTGACCCCAATTTCGTGGCTCTTAACGTACAATTTGCTATTGATGCCATAGTGGGTAGCATTGCCATAGGATTTTTCCCGAAGTTTTTGAAACCGTACGCTCTCGCAAGTTGCCCAAAAGGCGTACTCATGTTCATCCTCTTGGCAGCCTAGCGCTCCATCTCGTCACGAACGTACCCAAGGACATCCGGAAGGGTGTACGGCACCTTCGCCCGATCATTGAGGAGCGACGGAAACACCTGAACGAGTATGGCAAAGACTGGACCGATAAACCTGTTCGTCTGCTTCATATATATTATCATATTCATCTCTATCACTTTGTGTAGGATGACCTTTTATCTTGGCTAATGGGCGAAGCGGGTCCGAATGCTACGGTCGAATTCCTGACAAAGCTCCTTCTTGCAATCAACTTGCCAGCTATCCACGTATGTGTCTACCCTTGGCTATGTGACGTGGACTCATGTACTGTGGCATAGTCGACATCCAACGTATGTGCTGCTCCGTGATTTTATCCCAATCTACCGCTTATGTCAGATATCAGGTGTTCACATTTGTCCTGTACAATTTAGCTACAAACCCTCACTATGTTGAGCCTCTTCGTGAAGAAGTTGAGACCATTGTCGAGACAGAGGGATGGTCGAGAGCCTCCTTGGCCAAGATGCACAAAGTAGATAGCTTCATCAAGGAGACCCTCCGCGTGGAGGGCGTTGACGTTTGTGAGCCTTTACCGTCTCTCGCACGCTGCTCCCTTCGCTCATGTCTATATTCGTTCCCCTTCTCTAGTAAGTTTGGTGCGCAAGGCCATGAAAGACTTTAGGTTCTCCGATGGGACACTCATCCCGAAAGGTACTCGGATCAACGCAGGCCTCGTCGCGCTCCATTACGATGACGCACTGTACGAAAACCCAGAGGTATTTGATCCGTTCCGATTTGTGAGGATGAGTGAAGCGGACGGTGCAAGCACGGCGCATCAGCTCGTCACGACATCCCCCGAGTACCTGCCGTTCGGACACGGTCGACATGCCTGGTATGGTCGACTTTGTCTGCGTTTCGTGGTGATTTATTTCTTCTCCCCTGTTACTAGCCCCGGTCGTTTCTTTGCTGCAACCGAGCTCAAGACAATGTTGGCCCATGTCGTGACCACGTATGACATCAAGCTGGAGGAGAACACGACGCGTCCGTCTGTCGTTTACTTTGGGTCTTCGATCTACCCCAATGCCTCGGCCAAGGTGATGTTCAGGAAGCGTCAGAACCCGGAAGTACCAACCTAAGGGAATATTCTTGACATCGCTAGTCTTGCGCAACGGGCACGGCTCGACATTGATGTAGAAA
>JBBPKK010000627.1:0-19329 GCA_038089215.1 Tylopilus vinaceipallidus
CCTTTGAGAATGTCAGGGAGAAGTGGTTCCCTGAGGTATACCGTCACTGTCCTGGTGTGGCATGCCTTATTGTTGGCATGCAAATTGATTTGCGGGATGACAGTCGAGTTGTTGAGAAGCTTGCCAAACAGAAGCAGCGACCCATAACAAGTGAGCTGGGGGAATGCCTTGCATGGGAACTGAGGGCAGTCAAATATGTAGAGTGCTCGGCCCTGATGCAGGAGGGTGTAAAGGACGTGTTTGACGAGGTGTGTTCGAATCGGGACCTGGCATGTCATAGTGCTCTGCTAATGCTGCCGCCGCCGGTTGACTTGAATAGGCCATCATTGCTGTACTGAAGCCTCCCATGGTCACGAAAACGAACAAATGTGTCATTGTTTAATGCAGCTCTGTTTTATGGGAATATTTCATTTGATATCTTTTATCTTTTACCCTTTCATGGTTCTTTTCTCCTTCAAATTTACATTTGTGACACTGTCCTTTTTTCCTTCTCTCACCTAACATTTTGAGAGCTTGTGACTTTTATTTTTCACCCATCTTCCTTGATACAGTGCTGAGGGCTTCTGTGCTTCCCATAAGCAGATGTCATTATCACTGTTGTTGTTGAACTGCAAGTGAGGCAGAGTATGATGCAAGCCAATGGAGCTTGAAATGGGACCAGTGGTGCATGTAAGATCCACTGGAGCTGAGGGTGGGAATGGCACAAATGAGTAGTCAGGCAAGTAATTTTGCCCAAAACAGGACAGACATCTTATCATCCTCTTGAAGATGTTACATTTTCTTTGTTTCTTCTTCTTTCCTTTCCTTCCACTCCAATTATAACTACACCTCTCCATCTTAGGGCTTGTCCTCATCATCCTTGAAGCCCTATGGTTTGTTCTTATTTGCATTCTATGCTTATCTCTCTCTGCCTTCATTCTCTTTGCATGGCACATCAGCTGTGTCATCTCTTAGTTACCATCTCTTTCTATTGGAACCTTCTAATGCTGCAGACACCATCCCAACAGTTCTTACAGTGACCTCAAAAACTTTTTCCATGTCAACCTTGATGGTAGTGTGGGGAGCACACTGCAAAACAGTGTGGGAATTTCACTTAGCTTTGGTAAAGACATAAATAGTATAGTGAGCAACAAAACTGTTGCAATGCCTAATCTCAATCTGGTGCACAAAGCACACCACAATCACATATGGAAATTTTGCTTAGCTTTGGTGATACCAAATATAGTAGTCACTCTTGGCTACAAATCATTCCCCTATGTCATGTGATTTAAATCACAATCACATGAGATATACTCCAATTAATCAAGGGTACTCATTGCAATGGCTTTGTTGCTGACATTAAGGATATCATAAATTAGTATGAAGTGTATCCTCCTTTGGCCTCAATCACCTCCTGAATCCTCCTGGGCATACTCTGAATCAATCTTTGACATTCCTCTATTCCAATCTTCTCCCACTCCACTTGAATGCACTCCCAAAGTTCCAATATTCCTTTGGGTGGCTCAGGATACTCTGCTAGCCTTCTTTTGAGAAGAAACCACAAATGTTCTATGGGACTGAGGTCTGGAGATTGAGCAGGCCATGCCATGACCACAAAATCATGGTCAGAAAACCAATCCTTGGCCTTTTTGCTGGTGTGCTTGGGGTCATTGTCCTGTTGAAAAATAACATCCTCTGGAGATTTGCCATAATAGTGAAGGGTTCCTTGAAGTTCATCCTCCAAAATCTTCACATAGAGGTCAGCATCCATCCTACCATCAATCTTGCAAGCCAATCCCACTCCTTCCCAAGTCATACAACCCCACATCATCAAAGAACTTCTTCCAAACTTTATTGTTTCTTCCACCAGCCTATCACTAAGGCCTTCTTTTGCCTTTTTCCACACCCATTTCCTACCATCTGACCCAATGCAATTGGTTTTGGTCTCATCTGACCAAATAACTTGCTTCCAGTCCTCTACAGTCTAATGCTGATGGCTTTCAGCAAAATCTAATCTTGCCTGCCTATGATGTTTGGAAAGAAGAGGCTGTTTTTGCTTGACTACAGCCTTCATTCCTGCTTGTTTGAGATGACAGCACATGGTCTGGGAAGATATGGAATGGTTCTTGATGTTAGAGAGTGTATGGCTGACTTGGACAGCATTTTCAGCCTTCCCAGTTCCAATCAGACAAATAGCATGTTGCATGTCAGTGGGAGTAATGAGAGATGGACGTCCACCAGTAGCTTTAGGAAGGTTGGGAAGGTATTTGGAGTGGATTCTACTAATAGTAGAGTGATTAAAGCCAGTAGCATTTGAAATCTGGCAAGTAGATTGACCCAATTCCAGAAGAGAAGTGATATGGGTGATTTGCTCAGTAGAAAGGGATTTCATGATGGTGGTAGTGAAAAGAGAAGTGATATTTTGATTTGTTTGTATCATTGGAGTATTTATGTACATCACATGACCAATGTATTATGTAAAAACCCTTTAAAATATGTCAATTTCATATATTTCCATGTCAGCAACAAAACCATTGCAATGAGTACCTGTTACAGGATTATAGATTTTCACTACAAAAGTGACTACACTTTGGCTACACTTTGATTAGTGTCAGTCAGATGTTAGTCAAACTTGACTACACTTTTGCACTACCAAAGTTGCTACACTTTGACTAGTGTCACCTCATATTTTTGCTATCCTACACTTTACTACCAACTTTGGTACACTCTTAACCTAATGTCACCTCACCCTACACTTTACTACCAACTTTGGTACACTCTTATCCTAATGTCCACCATACATCTTTGTATAGGTTACCACCCCAGATCTCTAGATGGGATCTTTCCATTCTACATGCACTATTTGGATGTTCTTCAACATGAACTCTAGACTCCTAAAGGCTATGCCTTCCATTCTACCACACCATGCTGCAATATATCTATTTCACATATTTGTTGTATATTCAACTATCCCCTCATGTTCTCCTCCTATTACTCATTTCCCTTCATTATGATGCTTCCATTTCACTACCAGGCTGTGCCAAGCAGTGTCCCCTTTGCCCTCCTCATGTACAATCTCTAGATGAGACTACAATAGTTACAAACATGTAGAATAGTATATAAAGCCTAAATGCAAGCCAGGGAACCTAGTCTGGTTCTCCTGGGTTTTTCCCCTTGAGCTTAGCACACCAACTCAGTTCCCCCATGGTCTAGGAGGTTTAGTGAATAGCCTAAGAACAAGAGCTCAAGGGTTGTTTCAGTACCCTTGATTAATTGGAGTATATCTCATGTGGCTGTGATTTAAATCACATGACATTAGGGAATGATTTGTAGCCAAGAGTGACTACTATATTTGGTATCACCAAAGCTAAGCAAAATTCCCACATGTGATTGTGGTGTGCTTCGTGCACCAGATTGAGGTTAGGCATTGCAATGGTTTTGTTGCTCACTGTATGATTCAAGGTGGTGAGGACCTTGATGCTATCATCAGGGTAGAGGGCAGTGTTTATGGTGAAGTAGGCCTTCATAGCCTTGATTCAGCAAGTGGCTTCCTCAGGGGATCCTGAAAAGTCATCAGGGAGATCAACTTTAAGTTCCAACAGCATATTGGCTGGCTGGGAAGTGTTGATGTAGATGGGTGGTGGCAAAGGGAAGGGGCTGGCAGAGCTGCTGCCTTCACTAGACTGGGAGGGTGGTGGAGGCTGGCTGGTGAGCTGAAGCACTCAGGCTAGTCATTCTGTGGTTAGAAATGATTCCACTGGAGGTGGTATATGTAGCATGTGGTTGCTGTACTGGTTTGTAGGTTACTCCCCTTTCAACAGGTGGGAGGTTTGGTCAATATCTGGGGTCAGCAGGAGGTGCTGCTGATCTGGAGGATTCTGCTATTCATTGAGGAGGCCATCATTCAGGCAATGGGATGTCTTGACTTCTTTGGAATAAAATGGTGGTGGGGGGGGCAGTTGCTTCCTAGACAGAAGAGTAATGGGGAGAGCTAAATCTTTTGTTATGCAAGGTACAACATAGTGCAAGCAGTTAAGCAAACAATATGAAGTCTCCACATCCACAAGTTGCTCACTAACATAGAGCTAATGATGTTTGCATCAAGAGGAATACTAAGTGGGATTGCAGGCCAATCACACAGAATGCTAGAATACTACATAGGATTGCACAGATTTAGCTAAAGAACAAGCTAGCTATCCAATGACAATATATACATAGTCTTTGGTTTAGGGTAGGTCAGAATGGACTAAAAAGAGATGCTGCAGAGCCATCATAAATAGAATAACTGTCAGGATGGTGTCCACAGCATCAGAAGGTCCTAAAGAAGGTGGGGACAATAGTCAAGAAAAGGCAGCATCAAGATGCCAAGTGATCAGAACAAAAAGGGAAAGGGAAATACACATGATGCTGACAAGTATGATCCACAGGACCCAAAGAGAGTAAAGAACAAGACTGAGGAGGATTAAGTGCACATACAGATGAAGGGAAAAGAAAGGAAAGAAGAATAAACAGAGAAAATGAACACCAGGGTTATTACTCTATCTCTCACAAAGGACCTGTTGACCATGAGTTGCAGTCCAAGTACCAAATGGTGATCAGTTCCTTGCTATATATCACACTAGGCACCAGACCAGATATCACCTACACTGTGACAGCAATGTCAAAGCAATCAGTCAGCCCCACCAAGGAGCACCTTGACAAAGTGCTGCATATTTGCTGCTATCTTATCAGGACTTGCTATTATTTGCTTGTCTTCAATGGTGCATCCCAGGCAAGATTGATTGGCCATGCTGACTCTGATTGGACCTCCAACCCCAACACTAGAAGATCTCAGACTGTTACATTTTCTTCATCTATGGTTCTTCCCTTGGTTCCCCCTACACTTGTATGTACACTTATCCGTCCTAGGGCCCATCCTCTTTATCCTCAAAGCTCTATAGTTTGCTCTTATCAGAGTTCTATGTATTTCGCTCTCATTCTTTCTTCTCATTGCCTGGCACCTAAGCGGTGTCATCCCCTAGTTACTATCCCTCCTTTCTAGAACCTTCTGATGCTGCAGACACTGCCCCGACGGTTATTATTCTTTCTAATGCTTCCCCGCAGCACTTTCCTTGTTTATCCTGATCCCACACTAGCCCTAAAGTACACAGGATGTATATAAGGACTAACAGGTTAGCTTGGGGAGCCCTCAGCTAAATCTGTGCAATCATACGTAGTGTTTTAGCATTCTTTGAGCGATTGGCCTGCAATCTCTCTTAGTATCCCTCTTGAGGCAAAACAACGTTAGCTCTATGTTAGTGAGCAACTGTGAACGTGTAGACTTCGTATTGCTTTGCCTTACAGCTTGCACTATGTCATACCTAGCGTAACACAGACTGGCTGGTTTGTCAAACTAGCCAACTGTGCTTTCAGCTGGAAATCTACCCAGCAGGAGTGAGTAGTGCTCAGCTCTACAGAAGCTGAATATGTATTGCTGTCTGATTGCTCCAAGCAACTTGTTTGGCTCTACTCTCTGTTTGAGGAGCTTGGCTATAGTCTAAAGCCAATACCACTTTGTGGCAACAACCAGGGTTCTATTTTTATGGCATCCAACCCTGTAACAGAGAAACACTCCAAGCACATTGACATTTGCTGGCATGCCATCCACAATTTCATCCATGACAAGCTTGTTGAGCTCTCCTTTGTCAAAGGCTCTGAAAACCCAGCTGATATGTTCACTAAGAACTTAGGCTGTGTCAAACATGAGAAGTTTAGGACCCAGCTTAGGCTTGTCTTCTATGATGCCCCTCAGGCTGATCAAATTCATGCCATTCATATGTTCTTGCATCTATGCCAGTAGCAAAACATGGGAGAGTGTTGAATGGACACTAGTACACCAATATATACAATGGAATGTTACCACCACTCCATAAAGTAGTCTACCAATTACCAGTAATACAAGTAGTGATATAATCACATGATCCTCTGTATGGTATATAGATTCAAACTCAGACACTAAGTTCTAATAGACTCTTGTCTTCCTACATCCACCATCTGTAGCAGCATAACCACAGCACACCACTTGGTGAGTAGCCACTAGGCTTGCCTGCTGTGCAACAAGCCTGTTCAACAACACTATCTGAAATGCAATACATATTGTTAATTCTGTGCTGCTCTTAGGGTGGTGTCAAAGGGCCTAAGAGGCCAATTATTTCATGCATAGGAAATAGGCCTCTTAGGCCTTTATTGGCACTGAGAAGGTGCTGCCCAAGGTGGCATGTCCAATGCTTTATTGCATGACCTTGGTGCTGCTGAATATACATATCATTACTAAAACCACAACATTGGTCACACCCTGGGCACGATCAAATAAAATACGAGAACATATTCCGCCTGGGGATCAGAGGCGGAATAAGTGATTCGAACATATTGTAAATCACCCCAAGACCACCCAATATGTTTCCATGCTTTATTCATTCGTGCCTGTGGTGTCAACTTCTGTGGTTCATTCTGTACTTTGAAGGCAGTCGATGGCCCGAAGTACCGGAATTTTGAAATCTTTATATGTATTTCTGCTTTGTTTACTTCGAACATACCATCAACTAGCAGCGGATATTGGTAGATGAAGCACACGTGAAAGAATGCGGGGAGGAGGGTAGGTACGCAAAAGAACGTTTCGAAGGTCAACAAGGAGTTATGACGGAAAGAGCTTGGGCAGAACAAAAGAAGTCACTAACGAGACGTTACTACACTGATTAAGTATTGTCAGTTGCCCGTGTGTGGCGGCGGAGAGGAATTGATCGGATGAAGGTATGCGCTCGGGAAAAAGCTCGGAGATTGCCAAGGCTCCGGGCTGATGCTCCCCCACGGCGAGTTACTCATCGGAGGTGGCCGTGGTGAGCCAAAGCCGGGAAGAGGTGCGGCAGGACCCCAAGGTGGTCGCGTCTCAACGGTGGCGTGTGGATTGGTTGTCGCGGACCAGGACTGACCGACAGCACCAGGTACCGTTCGCCTTCCTGGAGGTGGGACGACTTCGTCGTCATCTGCTGCAAGAGCAGACGATCCGAGGACGCCCTTGGGACTGGGAGACCGGCGACCAGGCGAACCAGATCCAGACGTAGATGCTTCGCCAGTATTGGGTCGCGCGATTGGTGCAATCGGTACAATCGGTGCCGGTGGCGCAATCGGAGCGATGGGGACCGGCCTTGCAACGGGGCCAGGACCAGGCTCCGGTAAGGATGGCTTCCTGGAAGGGCCCACCGTGAGCATTGTGGGGGAGGTAAGGGGGTTCTGGACCGTTTTCGACGGAGGTCCTATAGGCGCAGGTTGGGGAGGTCGGCTGAAGGGCAGATCAAACGGCGAAGGTGATCCGAAGCCCCTCGGGAGCGCAGAGGCTGCTAGCGATGGAAGTGGCCCTAGTGGAACGGAAGTCCCGGGTCCGAAGACTCCAAATGGCGGAGGCGGTGCAAAAGGAGGAAGGGCGGCTGGTGGCGGCACCATTCCTGGAGCTTGGGAGTACAAGGGGGGGACAGGGAGTGGAAAGGCGTTCGGAGCAGAAAGAGCAATGGGAGTAGAGGGCTGAGACGAAGTAGCTACGGGGCGCTGAGGAGTCGAGCGGCTGGGGGTCACTACTGGTGCGGGTGTGGCCGCGGACTTGTTTAGTATCTTCTTCGTGGAGCCGTTAGTACTCTGTGATCGCTGAGCAGAACCCGAGGCCCGAGGAGAGGTTGGTTGGCGAGCCGTCTTGGCCGCAGCACGTTGCTGTTGTGCAAGACGTTCCTTCTCCGCCTTTTCCTCCCGTTCCCTGGCTAGCTTCTTCTCTCGTTCCTCCCTCTCCTGCTGCTCCCTCTTCGCGGTCTCGCGTGCCGCCTTGTCAGCCGCAGCCTTTGTCTCTCGTTCTTCCCTAACTTTGCGCTCCTTTTCCTCTCTTTCGCGCCTCACCTTTTCCTCCTTTTCTTTACGTTTGCGTTCCCGCTCAGCCTCGCGCTCCCTTTCCTCTGCAAGGCGCTTGCGACGCTCCTCCTCCTTACGTTGCTTTTCCTCCTCAGCAGCCTTGCGAGCAGCCTCACGCTTGATCTTCTCTTCCTCCTTCTTCTTACGTATCTCGTCCTCGTGCGCCTGTTGCTTAGCCTTCAAAGCCGCTTCCTCGGCTGCCTTTTCAGCAGCCTTGGCCGCTCGCCCTTCTTCCTTCGCTAGTTTCTGCTGCCTGAAAACCCGCCTGAGTAACACGCACGACAGAGGTGAAAACACGACGTACTTTTTCTTGTCCTTCTTCTTCTGGTTTTGGGTTTGCTTCTTGGCCTCCCTCTCCTTCGTGAGCTTGTCTTCGTCCTCGAGCTCGCGAAGCAGCTGTTGTTGACGCTCTTGGGCGACTTTTTCGCGGTACGCTTGAAGGACGCGTTGTTCGAACATGCGGGCAGCAAAAATAGAAAACATGCGCTTTCCCTCCTCCATTTTCTGTTCCTCGGTCATGACCTTCATATCGCAACAGTCGCTGAGCACATGAAAGAGAAGCCACCAGTGAGGCACTCACCTCCTCCTCGTCATCATCGCCCTCGTCATCCTCGTCCTCGTCCTCTTCCTCGTCTCCATCCTCGTCCTCCTCCACATCGCTGTCATCCTCCACATCCGCCGCAGCCTCCTCTTCACGTTGCATTCGACGCTCGGCAAGCTGCTCCATCATCTCCAAAAACTTTTGCCCATCATTTTTTAACAGATCGTCAGCTACGGTCAGGATGTTGTTGGGGCCTATGATACAGGTGAGAAGACGCGATGGCGCAGATAAGGAGCGACGTACCTGTTACAGTTAGGCTATTGCCCAAATTAAATAGCCCGTCTCGACCGTTTGCCTTCGTACCGTTCACCGGCCTACGCCCGCGCGAACCGGCATTCCTACGATCGCGTGGTTTCACTTCCTCTTCTTCCTCTTCCGCACCATCATCGTCCTCTTCTTCCTCCTCTTCCTCCTCCTCATCGTCATAGTCATCTTCTTCCTCGTAATCATCTTCGTCACCCTCGTCATCATCAAACTCACTCTCGTGTTTCGGAGGCTTTCGGCCGTTGGCGAGAGCGAGTGTTCTGTTTGTCCGTGGGGGATGATGTGTGGGTTTAGTATGAGGATGTCCGATGACAGCACCGTTCTTATCGAGCTCGACGCTGCCAGGAAACGGCCCAGGTCCAGGTGGTGGTGGTATGGTGCCGCCGGAATTGACATAGCGCTGCTGATAGTTCGCGTACTGTTCTAGCTCCTCGTAATAAGCATCGTACAGTACCTCAAGCTCTTCTTCGATCGCATGTCTAAGAGTCCGTCGACCAAACAATGATGAGGGTTCGGGGGAACGCAGCGGCATGATTTTTCGCAATCAGATCGACGACAGGGGAGGGAGACCGAGACCGAAAGGCGTAAAAAGTCAGCGCTCGGTCTTTGCAAGCATGACGACACGTGAAAAGGGTACCAACCGCTTCCGTCCACAGACCGCACAGCTGCAACTATGCTTCTGTTGTTCCTTCATCTTCTTCAAAACGGTGTCCTTCTCGATCTTGACCAAATTGCGACGTTCGTCCTCTCCAAGGCCGAGCCAAAAGTCTTTGATCCGTTCGCGCTCCTCTGTCGTGTTCGTGCTCCAGATCTTGGAGTTGTTTTGGGAACCCTTGGTGGAGCCCGAGCCGGCCGGTGGACGAGGTTTGTGAGGGGCAGATGCATTTGACGATGGCGGCGATGGGTGATGGTGCGCATGATTATGTGGATATGTATGGGCGGTTATCGGAGCCTTTGATGCAGCCCGTGCAGTCCTCGCAGGCTGCTGGCCATTGCCCGGAACAGCTGCGGTGGCGTTGCTGGGCGTGGTCGTGGGTGCTGCGGAAGGTGCGTAGGACATGGGCTGTTTTCCCTGGGCCCTTGAGCTCGGCGGGGGATTTGCGGAAATGTTTTCTTTTGTCGCTGCTCGGGCTGCAGGCATGGCGTTGGCGGTGGGAGGAGGGCGCTTTGTCAAATCGACCGTCGCCGTGGGACGTCCTCGGCCCTTTTCCGTTGCCGACTCCGATGCCGCCTCTGCCGAACGTGACTCTGGCGCGGGTGCCGAATTCGGCACGGAAGGCGCCACCGGAGCTTCGGCCGGATTTTTAGCAGGTTCCTTCCTCTTTTTCTGCTTTCTTTGCTTAGCTGCAACTGGCTCAGGGGGACGCGTAGTAGTCGTAGTCTTAATGCTAACGTCAGTGGGCTTCGCCGGCGCCGTTGCCATTGCTGTCGGTGTTTGAGCAACCGTCTCTCCATAACTCACAACGACGTGCGCAACCGCATCCGCGTTCGAGGGATGTGGGCCGGTGGGCGGGCGCGCTGAGTGAGCCTGCAAGTCAAACTCGTTTTCCAGGTCTTCGTCCTCAAAGTTGCCGTCCACCTCATCTTCGCTGTAATAGTCGTCCTCCGCAAATTCGTGCTCCCCACTCTCAAATTCGTTGAGAAGCACGACGTTTGTCTGCGGCAGAGGGCCACAGGGAGGTTGGCCAGGTGCAAGGGGCACGGCCCCTAGTGCCGCGGCTGCGGCCTGCTCCACGGATAGTGTGAACGCGGGATCGGAGAATATGGACGGGTCGAAAGGCAACGGGGGGTATGCGCCTGGGGGATATCCCGGGACGCCCTTCGTGGCCATGGTCGCTGTCGCCGTCGCCGTACCGTTCTTGAGGTACGTGTCGGATTGCACCATCTGCTGGGCGATGTTGTACATGGTCTGTGCCTTGGAGACGCTCATCAGCGACCTATACACAGCAAGCTGACAATCGTACTCACGAAATTCTTAATGTGGGGTGGAAAGGACGACCAGTACTCGTCGTCTGCCAGCCCTGGACCATTGGTGCCGTTCACCTTGGGCATGGGAAGTCGAGAGTTCGGTTGGGCCGCTTTCAGCCCCGTTCGGCCATTTGATTGAACCTCGATATTGCGCCATTGGACGTCGGTCGGCGTAGCCAGGATTTCCCCGTGCAGCTCGGTCGTAACTCCAACACCAGAACGAGCGAGCGTAGCGGCAGACGTGGCGACGTATCCAGTGGTGGTGATGCGCACTGACTCGAGCTGTGGAGAGAGGCCGCTTATGGGCGGCAGTTGCATGTCGGAATCTTCCAGACCACGCACGTCATCACCAAGGTCGCCGTCCTGGATCGTCGCACTCTGTGGTTCCTTTCCCTTTCCCTTCTTCTTTTTGTGCTTCCTCCCATTCGAAGCAAGCGCTGCTTGCTGCACGGGAGCGGCAGGGATTGGGGAGCGTGAGTTTGGAGTGGAAGATGTAACCACCGCGGGCTGTTTTGCCTTTTGCGACTTTCCTGCAGCCATTCTGTGCGATATGAGACTAGATTAACACCAACACGTTGCTAAGACTTGGCTTGTGCTCACGCGCTGTGCACTAACAACCCAAGGGGAGCAAAGCGGAAATGGAGGAAAGGGCGTGCAGATACGGATGGCAGCGATCTGGGTTGTCGTGCTGTGCGATTACCGGGGATGGGCGCGATGGGAGGACAAGCAGGACAAGCAGGTTCGCAGAGAGCGTACGAGTGCCGCCCTGATCAAGTACTTTAACACGCCCAAATACGTCTATCGGCAAGCGCCGCCGCACGTGACACTGACAGATTCGGACGACGGAACGACCAACGGAACGGACACCGGCGCCGATCCACTTATCAGCGACGTCCGTAGTACGCGCTCTAACCATAACCATCGCTCACCAGATTTCTGACCCTCCACCAGCCCTTGAAATGCACGAGAAAAGCCGATACCATCCATTCTCAGCTCGAGTCTACTTGGCGGTCAGTGCAACGTAATAGCTACGCTCAAAGCCCGTTCTTCGAAGTCGTGCCAAGGAGACTTGAGTATAGATTGCTGGCAAGTATACATGATACTATGTATGCTTCCTGATAATTCTAAGTCCAACTTTTGGCGCTGTCTTCGATCCCACAAATCATACTTCATTCATCAATTCCGCGGCGAACGGTCTTAGATTTAGATGACGGAATCACCACTTCAGATTCGCGAGGTATCAAGGTATTCAGTCTCCTATGTAAATCACTTCTCGAGAATGCAACAAGTTCAAGAAGGGTGTTGGGTGATAATCGTAAAAGGAAACTAATGAATTGCCATCGAGACTCATCCGACCGCACAGGTGTCTCCCTTCTAAGGGTCGCAGCGATGTTCCGCATGTCACGAGTATTACGGCACTTTTCCAGACAGAGTATGCTCAGTGTCGAATCCATGGTCATGTATGCAAAAACCAACATGACGTGAAACCAAATCTGCAACATGCAGTTGACTCTCTCATAACACATACCCCCTCGGGATAGGCCCGCGAGTATGTGTTCTGAGGGAGTATGGGTTTTCGAACATGAGTTTTCCCCCTGCAGAGCAACTCTGGAAATCCAAAAATGTATGTGTTATAAGGGAGTCAACTGTAGCGGACTGGGTGTCGCTCTTCAAAGCTTTGTGGCCGGTCTGTTGTAGATTTTCTTATCCTCATGATCCAGAAGATCGAGTGGTTCGGGCACTGCTCACCATAATGTGCTTTTTAGTGCTCCTATAAATGTCGTAGTGAATGTAAATACACCTATCTCTCTAAATCGCGCCGAGAGGCCGAAGCCGGCGACGCAAGCTCTGTCATTTCCATCGACAACATTTGACCACGCGATCAGCATATCAGATTGCGAGCACAGATCATAGTACACACCCCAGATAAATTACCATGTACAATGCATCCTCGTCGTAGACCACTGTCACAGAGCCTGCCAACCACATACTCACGGTATTGTAATCCGGAAGCGATGTTGTAGATCTACGACCAGAATCATCAACACGCCCTTATAAACTGCCCCGAGCGCGTAGACCACGGCATGCATACCAAAGAAAGAATCTGCATTATTTCAAGGCCTGTGTCATAACGTTCGCATCCAGCGTAGTGTACCATTTTCGAGCCAGGGGCACACCATTGCGGGGAATGGTCGAATCTCGTTGAAGTCATCCCAAGCAGAGGTTAAACATTGGGATAGTCAGGTTTCATCCATGCGTTGGGCTCGTGTCGCAGACGATGGGTATTTTCTCATGTTTGGGACGATAAAAACATAGGAAAGCGCTGCGTATGCGCTTTTGCCTTCTTGAAATGATTATCTTCGACACAGTAAATCTTGATAGCCCTGATGGCCACCTTGGACTATCCGGATCCTTTGCTGGCGTTGTGGTAGTGTAGGTCAGGGGCCTCGGGAGGAGCCGGACGGAGTCAGTACAGTACATAGTCCGTCTTCGCGTGTCCGTAGCCTCAGCCCCAACCCACTCCACTGCAGTCCTCTCCAGGTGTCGGCGGGGGTCTCCCCCCTGCCCCTCTCCAGCGTGTATATAGACGAGGATCTAGTAGGATCACAAGTAACTGTTACTCGGTCGGGCAGGTTAAGTGCACTGTGCAGGGTCGGAGAATAGAATGCGCTGGTGTCCCAAGTCGATCCGCCGTGGGTGATAGCCGAAGAACGCGCGAAGGAAGCAGACGACACAGAAAGACATAATCTACCCTTATGTAAACCTCGCAGAGGGGCGCCTATGGCCTGAAGTCTGCATAGGCACCGACAAGATGCAGTAGTTACGCCGGCGCCAAGTTTCGTTCCTATTGATGCTCATCCTCTAATCGGCAATCGCACAGGAGGTGGATTGACTAGT
This sequence comes from Tylopilus vinaceipallidus, assembly GCA_038089215.1. Lineage (NCBI taxonomy): Eukaryota > Fungi > Basidiomycota > Agaricomycetes > Boletales > Boletaceae > Tylopilus > Tylopilus vinaceipallidus. The sequence goes on from JBBPKK010000627.1 coordinate 13,643, forward strand.
GCTGACCCAGCGCTTCACAAGAGGGCGCCGGCTTCAAGGCGTTCTTCACCATTGGCGCCAAAGTGTGGGGACAACGCACGGGGGAACGCTCGCTCAAACGGGCGTTCTACCAACACCGCCAATGATCTTTCTACAAGCGCGCCTCGAGGCGCCTCTTTGCACTATGCACCGAGGCACTGCCGTACGCAATTTGGAAAAGAACTACCAAATTACCGCTTTCAGGTGGCAAGGAGTGCATCGCAAGTTGAGTGCCTGCTTTCTTTTTCAATATGAGATATGTACTGGGAGAAGAAAAAACTGCTCAGATTAGTCAGATGTGGACACACTCCTGGGCCTGTGTAACTTGCCTGATGTTTTTTCGATCGAGTAAGTCTTGCGCTAATACGAGTCTCATGATACCTTTTACACCGAACCTAGGTAGTCCCAGCGGGTAGCAGTTTGCTGTGTCAATGGGAAGGAGCCGATCATTCACGAGTCTCCGGCTAAAGTGATAAATCGGCATTAGTGACCGCAGTGAACACAGATCCACCAAACCTATTAATAATATGGTAAAAGTTAGGAGGACGAATTAGGGCTCAGTCGTCATCATGGTTTGTGGAGCCCATGGTTGTCTGCGTGTGACTCCGTAAGGGAAAAGACCCTAATAGCTCCTCTAGGCCCTCGTACATCAATTTCACATAGCAAAACTGAATGGAGAGAACGCCCCTTATTCGCGAGCCATGTAGCACTATGCTCTGTTCTGACAAGTATTGCATTGCGAGAGGAGTCACCGAAAGGGAGTAAGTTGCCCGTAGGGTACCAATCTCTTCTCAGGTTGACATCGATGTCACTTAATCAAGTTCGCTTTGACTCTGGGTTATGGAGACATTGGAAACATTGCATAGAGTAATTTGAACGCCCCTAAAAGTTTCAGGGGAGAACATCAAATATCTATCATACTCCGCCAAAAAGGAAAATGTTGAACAACGAGTAAACACGGATGGTCATACGTAGCGAATCTCCGATGGGCGTCCGTGCTGAATTCATGTACATCATGCATGATTACTTTTCCCCGAGATGTATACTCTCGCACCGTCCATTTCTGTCGAACGGCGAGCAGCAAACGGGGTTTAACCTTCATTTATGGATGGTCGGCAACCCTAACGCCAGCCCAAAACTATCATGCGGATAAATAATCTATATCAATCCGATCAGTAAATTGCATCTGGATTGGACTGGAAAGAATCCGCGCTTGTATACCGCACTGCAAAAACCTCCTCGTTCGCACGTCCCTCCGACATCCCGAACTGACCTCGAATCGCTGCCGACCAAGAATAACAGCGTTTATACCGCCAAACAATTTAACGGGATCTGCACTTTCTTTGCTCACCAAAATGCATGCATATTAGTCTCCCTTAACCTGAAGTATCGAGGACTTGCATCCGACCCATTGCAGGACCGCAAACTGGCTCGGAGGGTGGTTCCACCAAGCTCCGCATAATCATTCGCCCGTCAGATTGGAGGGACAAGCGCCCCTTGTACATGTATTTGTGCTTGCGATGTTCCTGCGTGAGGGCATCAACAGGATACGGTTCCGGCGCTACCAACGTTCTATGAAATTGTGCTTGCGATATCCCTGTGTGAGTATGCCAACAGGATAGTTGCGCGGCGGTTCCACAGCGTTCTGTGAAATTTGGCCATCCTGTGAAATTCTTCCCGTACTTAGGTCAGCAGACGCCAACGTGGACTGGGAACACGTGACAAGCGTATGAAAAATTTGGACAACGAACTTTGCGAACCTTCGAGCCGACAAAAGAACATGAAACTACACGACGGCTGAGTGATGCTGGCGGCCTGCATGGACATGGTTCAGGCGTATATTCGCGGCACCCTGACTTGCCTGTTGTTTTCGTCTCTACGCACAATGTCTGAACAATAAACGGATACTGAAATTCTGGGATCCGGATGCAATGCGGATCTTGCAACCTACCTATGGTACAGTCATCCCCCGGCACTTTAAACAGCTACTTTGGAAGTCGTGTAGCAAGCACAACATCACAAAAATTTTAGATCAGAAGTGGCTGATGTATGGTACACTAAAAGTACTTCTAGACTATGTGGCATATAATGTACAAATTATCGAGAATGAGCATGAAAGATGAGGACAAGAAAGTGGACCTTGTGATGTCACCCCACCACTTTGAACAGTACTAAAATGGTATATCAGTGGTATTGGCACTGATCTAAGTGTTATCAGCCAAATGATTACTCTTCCTTGTTCCCACCACCCAACTGCATGCCCTCATCACTATCATGTTCAATCCTGCCATGACTTACACTCATGCTACTGTTAGTGGCCTCTACCCATCATCAGTAATTTAGGGTGGATCTAATTTCATCTAATTTGCTGCTAATTCAATCTTATTAATCTTATGGCAGACTGTGAGACTGGTGAGATCCCTGAGATGAATAAGACAGTTAGCAACCATTCTGGGGACATCTAAAGTGACTCAGGTCTAGCTAATTTGTTTGAAGTGTCTAATTACAGTGGGTCAAAAAACTGTCCCAATGTTTGCATGTTTTGCACTATATGCAATGGTTCTCAATGGTCTCTAATTATCATTACTAACTGTGAGTGTATGAAATAAAGTGCCTATTCCTGGCTTTTTATTGGTTCTTGGATCTAAGGATTTGGTAATTATTTGATAATATGGCAGCCATATTAAAAAGACAACTCATTGGAATAGTTTTTTGACTTTATACAAGAAATGGTATTTAGTATTTGGTATGACCTCCCTTTGCCTTGATGACTGCTTGAATTCTTCTAGGCATGCTTTCTATCCATTTTTGACACTCCTCCACAGATATCTTCCCCCATTCTATCACCACCCTATCTCACAATTCATGAACTCCTATAGGTGCTCTTTCATAACCAGAAAGGCATCTTTTGAGATGACCCCAAGTATGTTCAATAGGATTAAGGTCTGGGCATTGAGCAGGCCAATCCAAAAGCTTGATATCTTGTTCCTCAAACCAGGTTTGGACTTTTTTGGAGGTATGCTTGGAATCATTATTCTGCTGAAAAATGACTTCATCTGCAGGAATTTCAGAATTTTGCATGCTCTGCAACAAGCCTTCCTCCAAAATGGCCACATACTGTTCAGCATCCATCCTCCCCTCAACTTCATTCAAAACTCCCACACCATTTCACCCAATACAGCCCCATACCATGAGTGATCCCCCTCCAAACTTGACTGTATCTTTGATCTCTCTAGAAGAAAGTGCCTCTCCTTTCTTTTTCCACACATATTCTTGCCCATCTGACCCAATCCTATTGATTTTGGTCTCATTTGACCAAATAACCCTCATCTAGTCTTCCACAGTCCAGTGCTGGTGCTTGAGAGCAAAGGCCAATCTTTTTTCCTATGAGCAATAGAAAGAAGAGGTTTTTTCCCTCTTCACTACAGTCTTCAGAGAGGCTTCTTACTAATGGTTTGTGAGTAGACAGGAGTGCTGATGATGGTGTTAATGAAATGAGTGGCCTGAACTGCATTTCTAGCCTTTCCAGTAAGAATATGCTAAACAATAGTATATTCAATGGTAGAAGAAAGTTTAGCAGGATGACCACCATAATGGTTTTCTTTCTCTGGTTGGATTTCCTGAAGGACCCTAGCCACAGTAGACTTTCCTATGCCAGTTTTGGATGCAATTTGTCTGCAGGAAAGATCAAAAGATGCAAGAGAAATGATATTATCTCTCTAAGCTGTAGAAAAATGTTTCATAACAGCATTTCAGGGGCCACAATACATAATAAAAACTTAAAGTCAAAAAACTGTCCCAATAAGTTGTTATTTTAATATGGCTGCCATATTACCAAACCATTACCAAATCTCTAGACCGAAGAACCAATAGAAAGCCAGGAATAGGCACATTATTTTATAAACTTACAGTTAGTAGTGATAATCAGAGGCTATTGAGAACCATTGCATTTAGTGCAAAACATGCTGTCATATCCCAAAATCCACCAAGCCCAACTCCGAGATATCTGGTACCAACTCCAGTACCAACCCCAGTTCAATCTCTTTCATCTCCATACCTATGACACTCGGACCTTTACGATAAAATTACTAACACCCTATGACCCTTCTTGACATCTTACCCTTTATGCTCCTCTTACAAGTTTCACCCACTCTGAGGGACTCCGAGGAGCTGTCACATTCTATTTTAGTTTAGATACCTCCGACATGTTTCACTCTGATGTGATACAGGTACATGTCAGTCCAATACTTGACATCCTGACATTTGACATTTGACATCCAGACTTACTAATACATCCCCCCCCTGTATATAAACCCTGTAGAATATGCCCTGTATTCCTCAGTTCAAATATTGATTTAACTTGACGTTCTCACTCTTCCTCCTGGTTGTCGTTGCACGACTCCCACCTCCAGCCTCTGACCCTCCATTCATAAATCTGGGACCGAGTCAAAGCAAGGGTGCACCACGTGAGGTGAAGCCAAGTCCCATCTGACCACCAACTCTGGCGTTCCGGAGTTGTACGCCTGCCGTTCATCCCTGAGTTTAATAGTATATTCGAACTCACACTTATTTCGACTCTACATCATGGCTACTTGAGTTACCAGATCCCATTTGTGAGCAATCGCAAATCCTTCTACATCTCCTAGATTCAATCCTCTCCATGCCTTTAGCAGCAGTTGCCGAGGCCCCAACCTCATAGAACAATTTCACAGCTTCTCTGCCAGATGCACCCCTCGCTTGGCATCACAGGCTCCTCCAAACTCACCTCCACACTCCCCTACTCCTGGAGCACATATCAAAGAAGTTGCTGACGAAGAAGGTGCTGCCACCAATGTGTCTTTCCATACCCCCAGCAATAAGGACAACCCTGAAGCCCTGGGTGAGCCCGGAGATGACCCTTCTGATGGCAACTCCGACTTCCCCAGAGATGACCTCAACCCCGACTCTTCTGAGAATGGTGATGATGAACAGATCCTGCAAAGCACGCTCGCTAACCTTGCAAGTGCTATCCGCGGCCTCGCCCGTTTGTCCCAGAAGAAGACCTCCAAATTGTTGCAGCGGACCAAAGTCCAGGAACCTGATCAGTTTGATGGGATAGACCCCCGTAAACTCCGCGTTTTCTTAGTCCAATGCGAGCTTAGCTTCCAAGATCGTCTGAAAGCCTTCACCTCCAATCGTGCTAAGGTCACCTTTGCACAGTTGTATCTAAAGGGTATGGCCTTGGAGTGGTTCGAGCTGGACTTGCTCCAAATAGAAGACCCTGCTCTCCGCCCTGTGTGGATGGACAATTTCAGAGAATTTGTTCTGGAGTTACAGACGAACTTTGGACCACACAACCCTGTTGGAGATGTGGAGCACCAACTAGATCATCTGACAATGAAGGACGGGCAGTGTGTCAACAAGTATGTTGTTGAGTTTAATAGGATTGCGTCCCAAGTCCAAGGCTATGGAGAAGGCGTGCTCCGGCACCACTTCTACAACGGCCTCCCGGACCGCATCAAGGATGAAATCTCACGTGTTGGCAAACCCCCCACTCTCTCTGAACTCCGCCAGCTCACTCATGCTATCAACGCTCGCTACTGGGAGTGCAAATTGGAGGTTAGCCGTCAGGCAAAGCCTTCAACTAACCCTCCCAAAGTGTCAGACAAGCCTTCCGCCACATCTTCATC
>JBBPKK010000628.1:0-19278 GCA_038089215.1 Tylopilus vinaceipallidus
TGTTTATGCTCCTTATTGTCGGTACTCTTTTGTAAGTATCGAGGGTTGCGCAGCAGAATGCATATCTTTGGAGACACAGAACTGGCGCCGAGGTGGTGGCGTTGCATTGGTGTGATTGAGTGCGAGTGTGAAGGGGTCAGAAGGAAACGAACTCGACAGGGACGTTCCAAGACCTTAAAAGAAAGAACGCGTTGCTACGTTGTTGGCAACGGTAACGGCGGGGGTGAGCAGTAAGTCACGTGTACCTGCCAACCCTTGTTGCTGGAGTTGTCTTTGTTCTGGACCTGCAACACGCATTTCACTTGGCGAATGGCGGGTAAGTCCTCATTATAGCGTAACAACAAGGGTGTACTGATACGGAACAACAAGACCACGTCGAGCTGTCCTCGCCGCCGTTTGACAGCGTTGCCCAAGTACGCTTCTCGCCGACCCACCCGGACCAGTTGTTGGTCGCCTCCTGGGACACGGTGCGTCGCCACGTGTGTTTCACCTCCTCTCTGCTAATACGCGATTGCTAACCCGCAGACGCTGCGGTACTACGACGTCGCTGCCAACGCGCAAAAAGGGAAATTCGACCACCGCGCAGCCGTGCTGGCCTGCGCGTTTGGCGAGGGGGGGAAGGCGTATAGCGGGGGGCTCGACACGGGCGTGCGCGAGTGCGTTTTCGTTTCCTCTCTGTGACGCAGGGTTGACGTCGGCAGGCTCGACTTGGAGGCCGAAAAGGCGACGTATCTGGGGCAACACGAGAATGCGGTGTCGAGCATGACCTATGCACAGGACCAACGTACGTCGCCCTGTCTATTTCCGAGTTCGGTACGGATACTCACCGTGGGCGTAGACGTGGTCATCACGGGCGGCTGGGACCAGTCCTTGCGGTTCTGGGACCCGCGCGCGGAGAGCGCGGCGGTGTCGACACACGCGCTGCCAGAGCGGGTGTACCAGCTTGATCTCGTCCAGCACACGCTCGTCGTGGCCATGGCCAGCCGGCTGTTTTACATCTACGACGTCCGCCGGATGGGCGAGCCCGCGCAAACGCGAGAGAGCAGTCTCAAGTTTATGACGCGGAGTTTGGCGTGCATGGCCGACGGGCAAGGTGAGTGCCTCGCGCGCTGATCCGGAGATGTCGACGGGACTTAATGGACAAGGGTATGCGATCGGCTCGGTCGAGGGCCGGATCGGGGTCGAGTATTTCGATCCGAGCCCCGAGGCGCAGGAGAAAAAGTATGCGTTCAAGTGCCACCGACAGACGATCGACGATGTGGACCACGTCTGGCCTGTGAATGCGCTCGCCTTTCACCCCGTGTTGGTCTCCCCCCTCTTTTGTGTCGTCATTCGCTCATTGCAAGGACAGGTACAACACGTTTGCGTCGGCGGGTTCGGACGGGACGGTTTCGATTTGGGATCACAAGGTTAAGAAGCGACTCAGACAGTATCCGAAATATGCCACGGCAATTCCGTCGCTTGCATTTAACTGCGACGGAACGCGGTTGGCGGTTGGGGTGAGCTATACATGGGATGATGGGGAGGAGGGGCAAAAGACGGCGGAGAGGCCGGCAGTATGGATCCGGAGGACGGGCGAGGAAGTCAAGGTGGGTCGACCATTGCGGGTCACCGCATAAAAGCTGATGTGTGTTTGCGTATCAGCCGAGGCAGAACTAGTCGAACAACCGTCGCGATCTGTATCGTTTTCGTGCGCGTTCAAAAATAGAGGACTGAATTACTGTAAATCAAAGCGTTGGTCGTTTTGTGGGTGATACTTTTGGGGGCGCAGCGGGACGGGGGGCCGGTTTTTCTGTGTTGACGTCCTGATCGCACACACATTCGAACACTGCTCCCTCTGACTGGATGGGCCAACGAGCAACGGATCGAGGTGGAACGGTGCACACAGCAAGGCCCTTGGAGCGCTGGCGTCGTGGCTAAGCGCTTTCACATATACTCACAGCCCTCTCTGTGCCGGGGCAGAGGGCCACGGTCTAGTCACACAGGCGACCCCATCAGGGAGACCCTTGTACGACTGTGACCGAACACTGGGCATCCCAGATCGTCCGTGGAGCTCGGTGCAGGGCCAAAGTGGAAGTCTCGCAGGGTGGGCCATGACGCCGCGATACCGCGTTGCACGGAGATGGGTCACCCTTGCTGTCCTCGGAGATATGACCAAGCAGTCCGTTTGTGCCAGCCGTCCCCCGGGCATATTCAAGTCGGTCTAAAATGCGGTCCACTAAATGTCAGACGGGCACGGTGGGCGATCATTATGTGTGGGTGATTGTCAAAGGTTTCGTGTGCGGTATAGGAGGCCCACCTCGTACCACGAATGCACTCTCTGATGCGAGGGTTACCGTCGGTGATACGGATCGTGGTTTGCAATTCAGTGTGAATACAAAACGTATTACTTATCTACCTGCGGGGAACCTCGACGCCAAAACGGACGTGTCCCTTGGAGCTGGCCATCAACGTTGAATGCAACGCGACAAGGCGTGTTTGCACCAAAGATCCGTTGAGAAAAATGGTGACTCGGAGTATCTACGTCACAACGGCGAAGAACTGGGTAACTTGAAGGTACCATGTATAGGTCGGAACGGAATCGCAATGCTGGGGTGCACAGGTCAGCCATCCAAAAAAAGTATCTTCCATCGGTCTAGACGATCGGGTCATATTCCTTGCCAACGATGAAAAAAATGCGTTGGCTACCCTGCGTGAGGGACGTGGACTGTCTGCGTGCTTTCGTTGGGAATCGAGTTGTCTCCCGAAGATACGTGGGAATGCGGCACGAGCATGGCGACCCAGAGAGCGGTGTACGGTTTAGTGTTGGAGCGGATCATCATCAGCCTCGTCGTCGTTACACCAACGGATGGAGAGTGCACTGCAGGGTGATCCCCGCGAAACCCGTGGGAACGCCAGAGCCACCCGCCCTGAGGTGGGCACGTCCAGCGGCGCCACAAAGCCAAGTCCGACGGTGGATTCACGATCGCCCGACAGCGAGGTGGACAAGGTGACAGTCGACATATTTTTCCCTCCGTGTGTTTGACTGCGTGTTTGGAATCGGAACTGCGACGGCAACTGCTGTCATGAAAATGAAAAAAAATAAATTGGAAAATGAAACGGACCGCTCAGGTCGAAAGGCGAACGGGCGGCTGTGGAAGTTGGTGATCTGTGTGTTTGGCCCCTCTCAGCGTTGTGTGTCACGATGCTGACGGGGGCGTGAGGGGTGCGATACTGCGGTGTACTGATGATCATACGAGGTGGACGCGGCAGTGAGCAAGGCCAAAATGTCGGAGGGAGAAGAGGGAGCATAGTACGACATTATGATCGCAGGAACGGCATGAGTGGACGATTACGGCTAGGCCACATCTCGGGCGCATCAACGGTGGCGTATCGCCTAGTCTACGGATCAAAGGCCTTCGCTCGCTTTCTCGGCATGTGGAGGTCGTCGAGCTGCGCTCAGGGAGGGGTGCCGAGGGATGGGGAGACATTTGCAGAGGACTCCGGTCTCGTTGGAAACATCCAACCTTTCCATCGCGGGCGATGGGAGTTCCGTTCTCACGTGACGGATCCCCCAGAAGCCGACGTCACGTGAATGCGTTGAGCTGAACTCGCCCGTCGAGGACACTCTGACCACTGCAACACACGTGCGCTCGCATCGGAACAGGCCGTACATACGTCGTGCCATCGAGCTCGCGGCGGAGGGAGGGCGCTCATCGCACAACGCCCACCAAATCGAGGCACGATAAACGATCTGCCAATTGCGGTACAAGGGGATGGCCGAAAGCGGAGCTGGAGAGCACAGCAGGGACTTCGTGCACTCGCCCCCTCCAAAAAGCAACGTCCACCACTCGGAAATTGTCCGCCGCCGCATTCCACGCAGCGGTTGGCCCTCCAACGTGGCATCCGCGGTCTCCTGGGTCCTCGCACTAGCCGCGCACGAAGGTTCCGAGGTGGGAGTATTGGCGTTTTTTCTCCCCCCCCGGCGCATGATTTAAGTCAGCAGAGAACAATAGCGCCTTTTGTTCTGTGCCCCCTTCAGCGCAGCTTCTCCGCCCGTTCGCTATTGTTTCGCTCCTTAGGTCCTCCGACTTGTATCCATTTTCAGATCCTCGCTAGAAATCCTGACATGCCTCCCTCCCGCGTTCACGGCCGTTATTCCATTGGACGACGCCCTTCAACATTCGCAAGCCCTGCTTGTAAGGCCCGGCTCCCCGTCCCACGCGCGTCCCTCACTCACACTTCCCAATAGCCGACCTCATTAAACCAGGCATTTATGGTGCCTCGCCTTCGCCCCGTTCTGTCACGTTTGCCCCCAACGTTACCCCCGGCACTTACAAGGAGTCCGATGACCTAGACCTTGACAATCCCGATGAGCTCGCCCTCCCTCTCGATGCACAGCTTTTCCCGCCATCCGAACAGCCACCCAACCCTTCCTCAAAGAGGCGGGCTCCCCCCGGCAAGCGCAGGTCGCTTGGTTACATCCCTCGCCCACCGAATGCATTCATGCTTTTCCGTGCTGATTTCGTCCGGCAAAAACATGTTCCTGGATCGATCGAGACCAATCACGGCTCTCTCTCCAAGATCATTGGCAATTGCTGGCGAGCGCTCCCCCTCGACGAAAAGCGTATCTGGGAAATCAAAGCAAAGCAAGAAAAGGAAGCCCACGCCAAGCGGTACCCTGGCTACCGGTTCAGACCCGTGCACAACAAGGACAAGTCGAAGAAGAAGGAAAAGCCAGCGTCAACGCCCGAGGACGAGAGGCGGTGCGAGGAAGTCGCGCAACTGTTACTAGAGGGTATGAAGGGCGACGAGCTTGCTGCCGCTATTCGCAGGCTCGACGAGAAGCACGTACCTCTTGCATCGCAAGCCCATCTCCAATCCTTCTATCCTCCCCGGCGCTCGTCTTCTGTACCTCTTCCCGACTCACGCTTCCATCCGATTGCTCTCCCGTCCCTCCCGTTCTTCTCACCAACATCGCGCTCGGTTTCGCCTGTGCACAACATCTCCCGGAGTGCTCGTATGACCATCGGTCAGCGTCGCCCTTCCAGTGCACTCCCTCATTTCGGGCGGACCTCCTGGGGAGTAGACGACATTCCCATCTTCCCCTCCGTTTCTACACAGGGCTTTTACCCCGCGTCCCAGTCTCTCCAGCATGACGAGTCTCCCCTGCCGGAAGTTGACACTAGCCTGTTCGACCCCACGTTCTTGAACAGCAACTTTGGGTTCCCGGCTGGACCTGCCGAGCATACTATCACGGTTTGCACCTGTTCTCTTTGCTTGTAGATAATGCCTGACGATTCCGACAGACTTTCAATGACATGTTTTCGACCCCTGCTTCTGGGTCGTCCTCATTTGACCTCGCCCCGATGGACCACATCTCTCCCCAGGATTTCTCTATTTCAATGGACTGCGCGTCTACATCTCAGTTGAACCTCCAGGGTGTTATGATGGGTGACACGACAACATGGACCCAACCCCCGATGGAGTTTCCCCACTCAGGCCCCTCATCGACCTACAGCGGATCTCCCGCCCGATCAGAGCTTAGCCTTCCCCCCGTGATCGCACCACGGCCACAACACGCCCCTGCAGGCACGACCTTTGACGTGTGGCACGATCTTGCGTCGACGTGCTATGTCGAGGGCAAGGCCACGCCGGGGCAGGTGCAAGGGTTGTCCGCTGCGCTAGCAACGCAGCATCTTGGGCCTGTGGTTGCCGTTGCGGGCGTCGACATGGGTGCGGAGCAGATGCACATTCCGGGCTTCGACGAGATGCTCTTTGACGGTGGGTTTACTAGCATGGGCGGGTTTTGATTAGCGCCATGTCTCAAAAGCTATGACGGTTGGATGATGATGCCAGGATACCCACACCTCAACCGATGACGAAAAGATATGCACGTATTTCTTCTTTTCCCCTTTGTCTTTATCTTTGTATCATTAGGCCGAAATACCTCTTTCTTTTTAATCCCGTTCATCACCCTTCTCTATCGTGTGCATATCCCGCTTGTGTATTTCTGATGCCCGTTTACATTGTGTTGCTCGCTCACCCTCTCTTGTTGCTCTCCGGATTCACTCTAAGTGTTTTTCTTCATTTCATCACGCCGCCTCAACTGCCAGATGTAGCCTTATTATTGTTTGGTCTGTTTGTTTGGACTGGACTGTTTGTCGATTCTCCTGTGTAGCCTATAACCTGCCGTATGTCGCTGGCATAGCATAGAAGATTGTTGAGTTGCTCTATGAGTGGCGATTGACCCAATTACGATCGACAGCGTCGTGGTTCTCTGCAGATGGTGACCGGATCTTCAATGTCAATAACTTCGGCCAACAGTTATTAGATATCCTGCCGAGCTTGGGCCTCTGTTGTATCTCTGCTGGCCGCTTACTTGGTCGGCTAATGATTATCAACTCTTCCTTGCGTTGTGTAATCATTGCAGTCAAGTGTTTCGATACGTCGTCAGGATGCTCGCTCGATACATGATCCATTCCTGAAGACGCATCTAACCTGGCACCTTCTGTCGCCCTGTGCTAATATGAGCACATGTTAGTGAACAGGGCTTATCTGATCAACCATCTGACTGACCTGTACATAAGTTGCTACCCTTTATTTGTCTCATGTTTGACTGACTGTCTGACTGACCTGTATGTACATAGGCTGCTACCCTTTATCTGTCTAATACTTGACTGACTGTCTGACTGACTGGTACATAAGCTGCTACCCCTACCCCTTATTTGTCTAACATTTGACTGACTGTCTGACTGACCTGTACATAAGTGGTGCAACCACTACAGCTCATTTGCCTAACAGTTGACTGACTGTCTGACTGACCTTTTTGCTACTGACTGCTATATATAATATACAACTACTACTTTTCATTTTCCCAAAATATGACTCATTGACTGACTCATTCTAAAATCTACTTGAAATGCTGATCCTTTGACTGATTGTCACCAACTCCAATGCATGCTACTGACTGACTGACTCCTCTACTGGGAACACTGCTACTCTGACCAATCATCCAAGTTATTCATAGATGTATCATCATTCCATTCACAGTGAAGTTGTTCACTAACATGTTGTTAAACTCAGGGACAAACGGTGGGAGTGCAACTCTGGAACACTGGAGTTGGTGGTCAGATGGGACTTGGCTTCACCTTATGTGGTGTGCCCTTGCTTCAACTTGGTCCCAGATTTATGAACAGAGGGTCAGAGGCTGGAGGTGGGAGTTGTGCAATGACAACCAGGAGGGAGAGTGAGAATGTCAAGTTGAATTGATATTCGAACTAAGGAATACAGGGCATATTCTACAGGGTTTATAGATGGGAGGAAATGTATTAGTAAGTCTGAATGTCAAGTGTCAAATGTCAGGATGTCAGGTATCGGAGTGATGTGTACCTGTATCATGTTGGAGTGAAACATGTCAGAGGTGTCTAAACTAAAATAAAGTGTGATGTCTCCTCAGAGTTCCTCAGAGTGGGTGAAACATGTAAGAGGAGCATACAGGGCAAGACATCAAGAAGAGTCATAGGATGTTAGTAATTTAATCATGAGAGTCTGAGTGTCATAGGTACAGAGATGAAAGAGATTGAACCAGGGTTGGTACTGGAGTTGGTACCAGATATGTTGGAGTTGGGCTTGGTAGATTCCAGGATATGACAGTATCCCCCTCTTAGGCCTGAACCCCTGAAGGCTGCTTTGAGTCATGTGACCTTGATGATCTGGTTGGAGTTGAATTAGCTGAGTGTGGAACACAAGGGTTATATAAGGTGAGTCTTTAGCTGGAAAAGTTTCTTCAGTACCCACCATTACCACCTCCCATGTCCACTCACCCCAATATCATGACCTGGGATGATGCATACCTTGCAGAGAACATCAATGATGACGATGCATTGTGGAATGCCAAGGCCACAGAGTGGAGGCGATGGGCAAAGATGAAGAAAGAGGTGGAGGAGCAGAGGAAGATGGAGGAGGCCACTAGAAAGAAGAAGGCTGAGGAGGAGGCTGCATGAGTGAGGGCCAAGAAGGTTGTGGCAGTGAAGAGGCAGGCAGAGGCCAAAGCAGCAGCGAAGAAGTGGGCAGAGCAGGTACAAGCAGAGCAGGAGCATAGGGGAGTGAGCTTTGGGAAAGGGATGGTGAAGGCAAGCGAGCTGGCAATGTGCTGGAGGTGTGAGGACTGGGGGCTGGACTGCATGCAGGGGACTGGGAAGTCCACATTGTGCATAGAGTGCCAGGAGGTGAAGGTGAAGTGTGAGCACCCCAGGGAAGAGAAGCCAGAGAGGAAGAGAAAGCATAGGGATGGGGTGGATGTGAACGCCAACAAGCAAGTCTGGAAGAAGGTCTGGGTGGAGGAGGCACCAGAGGTGATGCAGGTGGGGTTGGTGGAGGCTGCCAAGATCATTGCCAAGTCACTAGACGACTTGTGCGACATTCTGAGGGGGCAGCTGGACCAGCAGTGCCTTCTGCTGGGACAGCTGGTGGAGCTAAGGGTGGCAGAGATGTACCCAGATGATGGGTTTGAAGATGAGGACATGGAGTATGTGGAGGTGGTGGCAGAGGCAGAGGAGTGCCGAGTGGAGGCTGAAGAGGCATTGTTGGAGGGGCAGGGAGATTCAGAGGGCAGAGATGAGGAAGAGGGTGAGGATGAGGAAGAAGATGAGGAAGTGGCAGGCAAGGAGTAGATAGTAAAAATGGTGGTGTTTGTGATATAAAATCCAGAGTTAATCAGAGTGAGGTCCAGGCTTAGTCAGATACCAGAGGTGAAAAACTTCAACCAATTCAGATGTGTGACCAAGTTCTGTGGCCAGCAACCAACTAGTTTCTTCCTTGGTACCTTCATATCTGGACCACCAGACCAAATACAACAACTTGCAATTTCACCTTTGTCTGTTTATCTTTGAGTCCAAAATCTCGGAAATCTCATACTCCAGTTTGCCATCTACCTCAACCAGAGGCAGAGATGGCTGATGGTGATTGGGGATGGTGTTTGGGGTGGCAGGTTCTAATTGAGAAACGTGAAATACCAGATGTATGGACTTCATGTTCTCTGGGAGTCAGAGGGTAAAAGAGAGGGAGCTGGCTTGCACAATGATCTCATATGGCCCCAAGTTCTTCTTGGATAGTTTTTTGGAGGGTTGTGTGGACTGGAAGTACTTAGCTTTGATGAAAACCTGATCACTGAGCCTGAAGTCCAGTGCCAGAGTTTGCTTGGCATCTGTGGGGCCTTGGTAGCACTCCTGGGCTGTGGCTATCTCTTCTTGGAGGAAATTGTAAAGGGAATTGAGGTCAATGGAGTACTCTTGGGCTTGAGTGGATGTGAGGTCGTGCTCAGGGTGGACAGAAATGTTGGGGTGGTAACCTTTATTGGCAAAGAATGGGGAGACACCAGTGGTAGTGTTCAGAGCATTGTTGTATGCAAACTCCACAAGGGGCAGGAGTTCAGACCAGTTGTCTTGCTGGTAATTGCAATAGATCTGAAGGTACTGTTCTAGTGTCTGGTTCATATGCTCAGTCTGTCCATCGCCCTCTGGATGATAGCTGGAGGTGAAGTGAAGCTAAATGTCAAGAGCCTTTCTGAGGGATTGGAAGAAATGTGAGATGAACTCCGAACCTTGATTGGAGGTTATGTGTGAGGGGACTCCATGCTTCAAGAAGATGTGGAGTAGGAAGAGTTTTGCTAACTCCAGGGATGTCATCTTGTCATCTGTAGGGATGAATATACATTGCTTTGACAGTCAATCCATGATGACTAAGATGGCCATATGTCTGGAGGACACAGGGAGTTGTTCTATGAAACCCATGGAGATGGAGTTCCATGGTTTCTCGGGAATGGGGAGTTGTTTAAGAAGCCTGTAGGGCTTATGATGGGGAACCTTGGCTCGGGTGCAGGCTGTACAAGATGAGACATACTCTTTGACAAATGTATGAATGCCTGGCCAGGTGTATTCTTGATGGATGAGCTCTAGAGTGCGATTCTGTCTGAAATGACCAGAGAGAGGATGGTCATGCTTGTACTGGAGGACTCAGGGGCAGAGATCATTAGTGTCAGGGACATATATGTGATCATCTAGATGCAAGAAGCTTTCTGAGTCAATGGTCCAGCAAGAGCCAGAGGTGTCAGAGTTGGACAGATGTTCAGAAACAATGGGATCAGAGGGGAGAGCAGAGAGGATGTCGTTGTGCAGGGACTCAATGTTGAACAACATACTGGCTCAGAGAACCAGAGTTGCCAGACAGGTTGCCCTAAGGGATGACATGAGCTGCTTGTGGGTAAAAATGGGGTGGAAATTCTGGGGATTGACAAGAGCATAGTCCCTATCCCCCTCTTTGGGGTAGATGTCCCAGTGCCAAGTGAGGGAATTGGGTTTCGCATCCAAGCGCCTGGGATGGAACCAGATGACCATGTTGAACTGCAAGAGGAACTCTGACCATCAGGCTTGACACCAAGTAAGGAGCTTACTAATAGCAAAATATTCCAAATTCTTGTGGTTGGTTACAGCGTCAACCAGAGTAGTGGAGCCCTCAAGGTAGTGCTGCCAAGTCCAAAAAGCTTCATGGATGGCAAGCAACTCCTTGTCATGGGTATCATAGTTGAGCTCAGGGGCAGAAAGGGTGCAGGAATAAAACACGACAGGGCAGACTTTATTGTCTGGACAGTGGAGAGAGAGAATGCCAGTGATGGTGTAATCAGAGGCATCTGTCTCCACAATTAAGGGAGTGTCAGGGACCCAATGGGTAAGGATAGGAGTGGAGGTAAAAGCATCTTTGAGGTGCCAGAAGGCAGAGCAACAAGCATCATCGAAAATCCATGGGGTACCCTTGTGAGTGAGGTGAGTAAGTGGAATGACCAGGCCAGAGTAGTTGAAGATGAAACACTGGTAGAAGTTGGCAAAACCAAGGAAGGACTGAACATCTTGGACCTTCTGGGGTTTGGGCCAATCAACTATGGCCTTCACCTTCTCAGGGGACATAGAGAGACCAGAGGGAGAAAGTTGATATCCGAGGTACTCAGTAGAGTTGGTGTGAAACTGACACTTCTCTGGCTTGGCATAGAGGCTGTGTTTTCAGAGACATTGGAGGACTTCCTGGACATGCTCCTTGTGCTTTGCTTGATCCTTGGAAAAGATGAGGATGTCATTGAGATAGACAATGACAGAGACATCAAGGAGATCTGTGAAGATGGAATTGACAAACCACTGGAAAGCTGCAGGGGCATTGGTGAGTCTGAACGGCATGACAAGCCATTCATACGATCCATAGCATGTCTGGAATGATGTCTTCCATTTGTTGCTGTTGGCAATGTGGACCAGGTGGTACACATGTCAGAGGTTGAGCTTGGTGTAGATGCAGGTGTGGCTTGGAGCATCTAGGAGATCAGAGATGTGGGGAAGCAGATAGCGGTCTTTCTTTGTGATCTTATTGAGTCCATGGAAGTCTATGCAAAGGTGGAGTGAACTGTCCTTCTTGTGGACAAAGAGTACTGGGGCTGCATGAGTGGAAGAGGAAGGGTGAATGAAGCCCATAGAGAGATGTTCATTGAGGAATGCTCAGAGGAACTCAAGCTTGGAGATGGAAAGGGAGTAGGTGGTACCTATTGGCAGAGATGCACCCTCTTCCAAGTTGATCTTCAGATTGAATTCATGGTGTGGAGCAAGCTTGGATGCCTTGCTCTTGCTAAAGACATCTGTGAAATCATGGTACTCCAGAGGAACTCTGGAGAGATTGACTGGGTCAGGGTCGGTAGAGGCAGAATGAAGTTCACTCTCTGGGGGGCAGAGTGAAAGTGAGAACTGCAGAGCCCTTGAGACGACAGGCAAGTGCAAAGGTGGGGGTGCTAACAAGCACAATGTGAGGAGCCTTGCGGTCAGAGAAACATGGTGAATCGGCAGGGTCAGAGTCAGCTGGAGGAGTGATGTCTGGAGGCTGCAGAGATGAGCTCAGGTTTGCTGGCATGGGCTGCTTGGATGTCCAGAATGAGATACTGTTTGAAACCCAATCAATCAACAGATTGTGGTGGGTGAGCCAATTGTGTCCTAGAACAATAGAACAGGAGCCATCAAGTGGAGTGACATAAAATGTTGTCGGAGTGATATCACTGGTAGGGAAATGGTTAGAGAGGTCAAGTGCTTGAGTGATAGTAGTGTTTGAAGTACCATTGAACAACCAGAGTGAAAGCAGAGGTACAGAGTAGGTCAAAGGTTCATTATTATTGGCAAATGTTGAATCTATAAAACAATCAGAGGAGCCAGAGTCAATCAATGTAGGAAAAGAGGTTCATGTGAGACTAGAGAGATGGAGGACATAAGTGACTTGGGATCTGAAAGAGCAGACGCATTGAGTCAGAGCTCCTTGAGTGCATGGGAAGGGTCAATGCAACCTCCATTCTGTGTGGAGTCACAGAGGTCACTGGCTATTTTTTTGCCTTGGAGGAGGCCCCCAGTTTAGCTTCCAGAGTTTCGGTTTTGCTAGCATGGACCTTAGAGGCATGTGAAGTGGGCTTCAGACAGTCTTTTGCCATGTGCCCTGTGAGACCACAGAACATGCATAGGTTGAGGTTGAAACACTGCTTGCATTTGGCCATGGTGAGCTTGCTGTCTTTACCTAGCTTGGATGACAAGTCAGGCTTAGGAGTGGCAGATGCTCTGGAGTTGGTGGAAGTGCTGGTGGACTTCCCTTTGGATTCTTTAGAAGAACCAGATGTACCAGCAGATGATGAAGATGTGGTGGAGGGCTTGTCGGATGTTTTGGAAGGGTTAGTTGAAGGCTTTGCCTGACAGCTGACCTCTGATTTGTGCTCCCAATAGTGAGCATCGATAGCATGCACAAGCTGGTGGAGTTCAGAGAGAGTGGGGGGTTTGCCAACACACAAGATTTCATCCTTAATGTGATCTGGAAGGCTGTTGTAGAAGTGGTGCTGGAGTGCACCTTCTCCATAGCCTTGGACTTGGAATGCGATCCTATTAAACTCAACAACATACTTGTTGACACACTGCCCATCCTTCATCATCAGATGATCTAGTTGGTGCTCTGCATTGCTGATGGGGTTGTATGGTCTGAAGTTCATCTGTAACTCCAGAACAAATTCTCTGAAATCATCCATCCACACAGGGCAGAGCACAGGGTCTTGTGTTTGGAGCAAGTCTGGCTTGAACCACTCCAAGGCCATACCTTTTAGATATGACTGTGCAAAGGTGACCTTAGCATGATTAGAGGCAAAGGCTTTTGGATGATCTTGGAAGTTAAGCTCACATTGGACTAAGAAAACTCAGAGTTTGCGGGGGTCTGTCCCATCAAACTGATTGGGTTCCTGGACCTTGGTCCACTATGAGGATTCAGATGTCTTCTTCTGAGATGAACAGGTGAGGCCATGGATAGCGCTTGCAAGGTTAGCAAGTGTGCTCTGTAGGATTTGTTCATCATCACCATTCTTGGAAGAGTCAGGGTCAAGGTCATCTCTGGGGAAGTCAGAGTTGCCATCAGAAGGGTCATCTCTGGGCTCACCCAGGGCTTCAGGGTTGTCCTTATTGCTGGGGGTATGGAAAGATACATTGGCTGTGGCACCTTCTTTGCAGCGACTTCTTTGATATGCACTCCAGAAGTAGGAGAGTGTGGAGGTGAGTTTGGAGGAGCCTGTGATGCTGAACCAGGGGTGTGTCTGGCAGAGAAGCTATGAAATTGTTCTATGGGGTCAGGGCCTTGGCAACTGCTGCCGAAGGTATGGAGAGGATTGAATTTAGGAGATGTAGAAGGATTTGCAATTGCTCTTGAACAGGATCTGGTAACTTGAGTAGCCATGATGTAGAGTCGAAACAAGCATGAGTTCGAATATACTGTTAAACTCAGAAATGAACGGCAGGAGCACAACTCCAGAACACCAGAGTTGGTGGTTGGATGGAACTTGGCTTCACCTTATGTGGTGCACCCTTGCTTCAACTCAGTCCTGGATTTATGAACAGAAGGTCGGAGGCTGGAGGTGGAAGTTGTGCATCAACAACCAGGAGGGAGAGTGAGAATGTCAAGTTGAATCAATATTTGAACTGAGGAATACAGGGCGTATTCTACAGGGTTTATATACAGGAGGAAATGTATTAGTAAGTCCAAATTTCAAGTGTCAAATGTCAGGATGTCAGGTATCAGAGTGATGTGTACCTGTATCACATTGGAGTGAAACGTGTCAGAGGTGTCTAAACTAAAATAGAGTGTGATGTCTTCTTGGAGTTCCTCAGAGTGGGTAAAACATGTAAGAGGAGCATAAGGGGAAAGATGTCAAGAAGAGTCATAGGGTGTTAGTAATTTAATCGTGAGAGTCCAAGTGTCATAGGTACAGAGATGAAAGAGATTGAACCAGGGTTGGTACCAGAGTTGGTACCGGATATGCTGGAGTTGGGCTTGGTAGATTCCAGGATATGACACATGTGCTCATATTAGCACAGGACTTATCTGACTGACCATCTGACTGATCTTCATGTCACCTCTGTGACATGTGACAGTTTGGGTTTTATCTTCACCTCTTCATTCCACACCTCAACCCACCCTCACAATGCACCCCATTCCTTTATCTTTCCATGTGTTCCACAGCTGAGCCAATCCCTGGCATGCACTGGCACATGTTTACTCTCTTTCTCTATTTTCTTTTTTTGCCCACTCAATGCCTATGAATTTCTCTGATCTGTTTGGGTGAGTAATTCAGACCTATTTCATAGCTTCTTCTCTCTCTACAGGTCATCATGGTAGTGTCCCAACAGGCCCAGCAGGTTCACTGTGTGTCCCAGACTGCCACAGGTGTGTTTTTTTCTCTGCTGGCTCTAACTGTTTGTTGACCTGTTCTCATTCTTTTCTCAGTTCATCCAGGTACATTTATGTGTCCTACTTGCACCACAACACCATTCACAGATGCACTTGCTTGTTCAGCCCAGCCCTTGGTTCATACCATGCCCTCTCCATCCACTATCTGATTGGTTGGTGTTTCATGCCAGCTAACCTCAAATCTGATTACCAGTCAAATGTACAAACCACTCTAGCAGTGGATGCATGGATGTGCCAGGCCAGATCTCCCTGATGATCTTATATCTGCATTTGTGAGCAACATTTGTTTGTGTGTACCATGCTTGTTTTGTCATCAAACCACAATGCTGACCTCCCTGGCTTAGTATCTCTGCCTAGGAGACAGGCCACATTGACACTCAGAGCACCCTCAATGCAATCAAAGAGTTCCTTTCTCTCAATGGTTAGGTCACCACCTCCTGCCCTGTGCTGGTTCACCCTTTTGGATAGAATGAGAATGTCAACAAGGATGCCTATGGTGATCTTTCCAAAGTCACCTGACCTTGGCACCCCTGCCAATGCCCCCCCTCATGGATCTTTACATGCCTTTAAGAATACACTGCATGCCACTGATGATGGCATTGTGGATGCATACTG
This sequence comes from Tylopilus vinaceipallidus, assembly GCA_038089215.1. Classification (NCBI taxonomy): domain Eukaryota; kingdom Fungi; phylum Basidiomycota; class Agaricomycetes; order Boletales; family Boletaceae; genus Tylopilus; species Tylopilus vinaceipallidus. Next base: position 15,394 of record JBBPKK010000628.1, read on the forward strand.
CCTGTAGAGAGAGTCATAAATGTGACCTCTCACACTGGAACCACTGCTGGATCTACATGAAAAAAGATGGATTCCATTCAGTCATATTGTATGTCCAACAGTACCCTTTAAATGCTCATAGTTGGCCCCACAAATGAGACTGTGGTGGTCTGCATGATGGATTGAGCTGGATCATGCAGACAGTGCATTTTCTTTGACAGGCAAGGGTCCACCTGCCACAGCAAGCTTAGGTGCCTCATGTCCTCTTCTGCTCTGCAGCAATCACTTCTGACAGTCTTTGTCCAGATCCAACACCATGCTTCTGTGCAGTCATCTCCCCATCCATTTCCCAGTCTGCCTCTTATCTCAGTGCTTTTGGATGGATGCAAGCACATCATCACCTTGCTGCTGGCCATCTCTTCTAACAATTGTGACAGCCTCTGCACATGCTACTTCTCTGTAGCTCCAATGCCACCATCAGTTTTTATAACTATTTGAAGAAAGCTTTCCTTCTCTTCTGGCAAACATCCCTGCTGAGCAGAGCCATGTACCAAAAGCACAGGGAAATGCTGGCAAAGCTGTTTGTTCAACAACAGGCATGGCATGGGCTCCTTGTTCCATGCCAATCACTACCTCCTGCTTTTTACCCCCCCTACACCCTGCCCAATCTATGCCAAGCTGTGCCCAGGGTGAACTAGCACCAGTGACTTGTACTACAACTAAACCTTCCAATGCCAGTGGTGTTCTTGCTGCTGCACCTAGCCAGCTGGGGATATGTGCTCCACCTTTACACTCTCACTGGGTTGGAGATATCCTTTCCTCTGCTAGAGTCACCCATAGCCCCAGGCTGTTTCTGTTCCATTGCCCTCCCACCCTCCCATAGGTCTTTGTTTGCTGCCTCCTCTTGTTCAGAATGTGCTCCTTTGCATCAAATTTTACTCTGGATATTGCAGCTCATGACCCACTTTGAGTCCCTGACCCCTGTTGCTCATGTCAGCCTCACCCCCTCTGCATCTCCTACCCTGTTACATCACTACCAAACAGGGTTCACTGTTGTTTAGTTCCAAACCCTGGGCTGACTAGGCTGCTGCTTGATACTGCCCCATTTGACCAAACTATATGGTGCAGTTCTGGACCATGCTTCCTATCTGTTTTGAATAATCTGCCCATCATTCTGACATGTGCCAGATGGTGAGTAAGTATGGAGCACCCCATCTGGAGCACTCTTTGGCCCTTCTGAGCCCTATATGAGGCTGGTTAGGGTCATATTGAGTTCAATAGATGTTCATGCCAATGCCCACTCCATACAACCAGTCATCTACCAAGACTCCTCAGTGTGAGTGGAGGTCTGGTAAACAGCACATCTGGCAGGAACTGTCTGTGCTGTTGCTCCTTTCTCCAGTCATTCAGTGAGGATGAGGGCAACACCATATGCATGTGGCTATCCAGCCCAATGGCTGGCCTGTTTGTAGGCCTACATGGTGTACCTACAAACCATCCCCAGAAGCACCAGAAGGCATCTGCAGGCTGATTGGTTGTCATTTTCATAGGTGCTCTCCCTCCTACTCAGTGTCCCTGCCAGCCTTCCTTAACTACTGGCCTGTTCCCAGTGCACAACCAGATGAGCAGATGCCTCAGATGGTATATTGTTTCTTAGTTCCATGGACAGCATTGATTTTTGTATGGTAGCTGGTGTACACCCCATTGCCCAACACTAGGTCATCTGATACAAACAGCACACTGTTCCACATAGCAGCAAGGTCCCTCCATGCCAACATTTCCTGTCCAGGCAGTTCCCAGTGTGTCTCAAGCAGGTTGGGGTAAAGCCTGCATTGGAATGCCCTCTGGGATGTTCCAACCAGGCCTTTGTAGAGACAGACAGGGCCAGCCACCTCATCAGCCAGTGGTTCACAACAAACCTCCATAACAAGCCTTTTTTCTCTGTCATTTAGACAAAGTGGGTGATCTCCCTCATCCACCTCTGACACACCTGAGTCCACTAACATTTTTACCCCTGCCAGCTGAATATACCTTTCTGATTTTGTGTCCTACAGGCCTGCCTGCCTCTTTCTTCCTTCAGGCAAATGTCTGGAGCCCTTCTACCAGGTGTTACATTTTCTTCACCTATTCTTCTTCCCTTTCTTTCCCTTTCAATTATATGTATACTTATCCATCCTAGGGCTCATTCTCATTGCCCTCAAAGTCCTATGGTTTGCTTTCATCTACATCCTATGTCTCTCTCTCTTTCTTTGTTCTTGTCGCATGGCATATTGGCTATGCCATCCCCTAGTTACCACTTCTTTCCATTAGACTTTCTGATGCTTCTCCACAGCATTCTCCCTTTTTGTCTTGTTTCCACACTAGCCCTAAAGTACACAGGATGTATATAAGGACTATAGATTAGCTTGGGGACTCCCCAGCTAAATCTGTGCAATCATACATAGTATCTAGCATTCTTTGAGTGATTGGCCCACAATCCCTCTTAGTATTCCTCTTGAGGCAAACATTATTAGCTCTATGTTAGTGAGCAACTTGTGAATGTGGAGACTTTGTATTGCTTTGCTTAAATGCTTGCACTATGTTGAACCTTATGTAACACCAGGCTGAAGAGGATTTCATGCCCATTGATCCATCTGACACCAATGAGCCTGTCACAGAGCCCATGAACATGTTTGGGGCTGGTGTCATATCCCGAAATCTACCAAGTCCAACTCTGACATATCCAATACTTGTTACATTTTCTCCATCTATTCTTCTTTCCTTTTCTTCCTCTTCATCTATATGTACATTTATCCATCCTAGGGCTCATCCTCATCATCCTCAAAGCCCTATGGTTTGTGCTTATCCATGTTCTATGCCTTTCGCTATTGTTCTTCCTTCTTATCTCATGGCACATTGGCTGTGCTGTTTCATAGTTACTACTCTGTTCCATCAGAACATTCTGATGCTGCAGACACCACCCTGACAGTTCTTATTGTTTACAATGCTTCTCCATGGTATCTTCCTTCTTTATCTTATTCCCATACCAGCCCTAAAGTACACAGGATGTATATAAGGACTATGGGTTAGCCTGGGGAGCCCCCAGCTAATCTGTGCAATTATACATAGTGTCTAGCATTCTTTGAGTGATTGGCCCACAATCCCTCTTAGTATTCCTCTTGAGGCAAACATTGTTAGCTCTATGTTAGTGAGCAACTTGTGAACATGGAGATTTCATACTGCTTCGCTTTGTAGCTTGCATTATGTCGTACCTTGTGTAACAATACTAACTTCAGTACAAACCCTGGTTCAACTCCATACCTACAACACTTGGACTTGTATAATTAGATTACTAACATCCTATGACTCTTCCTGATGTCAAGTCCTGGTTCTCTGAGGGTGAATACGACAGAGGTCTGAGGCTTCAGGGGTGAAGGAGCAGAGGTGGGGACAGAGGTGGATCGGAGATCCAATGGAGATAATAGGATGGAGGGGTTAGGATGTTGGTGCAGGACTTATGTGTCATGCCACTGTACAATCCCATGTTCTAGTATTTAGAGAGAGAGAGAGAGAGACGAGAGTTCAGATGAGAAGAGGGAAACTTAGTCAATATTTGTACTGAGGACAGAGTACAGAAGTAGGTACAACTTACAGTGAGCAACAAAACTGTTGCAATGCCTAACCTTAATCTGGTGTGCGAAGCACACCACAATCACATGTGGGAATATCACTTAGCTTTGGTGATACTAAATATAGTAGTCACTCTTGGCTACAAATCATTCCCTTATGTCATGTGATTGAAATCACAGCCACATGAGATATACTCCAATTAATCAAGGGTACTCATTGCAACAGTTTTGTTGCTGACATCAAGGGTATCATAAATTAGTATGAAGTGTATCCTCCTTTGGCCTCAATCACCTCCTG
>JBBPKK010000629.1:0-16544 GCA_038089215.1 Tylopilus vinaceipallidus
GTAGACTCTCATGAGATTTCCGGTTTCCGTGTCTTGTCGGGGAACGGGAAATTCATGGTTTGCAGCACTTTGCAGGATGGCGTTCGGTTTTGGGATGCCACCACTTTCACCGAAATTGGACCCAATCTTTCTTCCTGTCTCCCACTCACCATTTCTCCCGACAATGGCCTCTTCACTATTTCCTGGAATACCCAGGATTGTAAGTTGTCTATCTGGGACCTTAAACACATCCTCCCGGAAGCCTATCTCAGCGATGTAAGTTTCGTTTCTTTCTCCTGCGAACATGGTGTGATTGTCGGTCTCAAGGACGACGAAGTGTGTGTTCTACCGCCGAAGACAACTGTTATCGGTGCGCATCCGCAAGTACGACAACTCGAGGGCGACGATGCATTCACCGCCATGCTTTCGGGCATCCAACGCTCTGTCAACCCAGAAAAACATCGTAATGAACACACTACACTTTACTGAACAACGCTGATGACTGCCTTCTACAGAGCCGCACCTGCCATATTCGAACCATGCACAGAAAGTGACTGCGGATAACATAATCTCTCGTATCCTCGGACAATGCCCACCCGTACTCATCGACACACGAACGGGTTATCTCTGTTGCGGCCCACTACGAATGCTTACTCTTGAAGTCGACCCCACTTATGAAGAATTTTTGCGGTCCTTGCGAGAGGGTGACCAAGATCGTTTCAAGCAAAGCGTCGAAACTTTTTTCGAATACGTCATGTTCTCTCACAAGTGGGACGAGACCTCCGACGAGCCGTTGTTTCATGATGTTTTGGGCAAATCAATCTATAATGACCTCGAGCAATTACCGACTCACGACAAGCTGCGCAATTTCTGCTTAGTTGTACGCGAAACTGGACATCGTTGGGCATGGAGTGACACATGTTGTATCGAAAGGACGAACCCCACAGTGTTAAACCAAGCCATCGTTTCCATGTACAGATGGTACAAGGAATCGGCGCTAACGCTCGCTCTCCTTGCAAGTGTGGTATCTCCTTCTAAGCCTGGCGGTCTGCGCGATAGCGTATGGATGACGCGCGCTTGGACACTACAAGAACTTCTTGCACCGAAGGCAATTCGCTTCTATGATTCGGCATGGAAGCCCTACCTCAATGATCCCCATTCCAACCACAGAGATTCTCCCGTCATCAATGAGGAGTTAGCATCTGCCGTCTCTGTTTCTCAAAAAACGCTTTCCGCTTTTCGTCCGGCTGACCTGGGAGTACGCGAAAAGCTACGTTTAGCTTCTACGCGTGTCGCAAAGAGGGAAGAAGATATCGCATATTCCCTGTTTGGAATTTTTGCCAGTGACCTTCAACCAAAATATGGCGAGGGCAAAGACGCCCTTGGACGGCTTCTGGAGGAAATCGTTCACCGCTCAGGAGACGTGACTGTACTCGCTTGGACAGGGGATTCGTCACAGTTTAACAGCTGCTTGCCTGCTAAGATAATAGTCTACAGCCAACCGTCGCAGACGGTGTCGCCGAGCGATTCAACTAGGCTGAAAGCACGGGTCGTGGAACTGCGATCCTCGTTTCCACGACAGGCGGCCCTGGAGATCTATGGACGGATCGGAGGGCTGCCCAAAGCCTCATTTGCGAACCGGTGCTTACATCTTCCATGCATCGTCTTCCGTATCAGCAAACTCACGCTCACGCCGGGGGCCAACACTTCACAATTGCGGGTGTATCGCGCATCCGTTTCAGTCCTCCTTGACGTGACTATCAAGACTAAAGATCAACTTCCTTTGCGAGAGCCACACAAGCTATTCCTGGTGCATCCCTGGATCTGTGACCTATTGGATCCACTTGGTGAGGATCCTCCGGACTCCAATGCCAACAAGAATGCTGATCCGTTGCCGCTTTGTTGCATGCCGTAGTGTCGCTTCCGTCGCAGGACGATTACACTCGTGCGCTAGGGTTGATCGCACGCCTCGGGCTGAAATTCAAAGCACTGCTGCTCCAATCGCATTCCTACTGTGGATACACGCGGGTTGCCGCTGACGCCGAGATCCCCGTTCAGTTGCCCCACATCACTGGCTGGCAGGACGTCAATACTCAAGTGCTAGACATTTGTGACCCCCATACCAATATTCTACGATGATCTTAGTGTTTTCCGTCGTCTTCGTCCCTCTTCTTTGTTTCCTGTCGTCTTGCTGTCTCGTCTCGTCGTCTTTGTTTCGTTCACGCTCTCGTTTTTGCTCTGTCGCTGTCTTAGTTATGCGTTGCTCCATTGTTGTTTATTCTAGGTTGTGATGTTGCTCTGCTATGTTCACGAGCGGTCGTGACGACGATCCTGGATTGCCGATCATCATGTTCGTCACAACGCATGCATGACCCCCGCCTTCACGCTCCATCCCTTTGGTCTGAGTTCCGTCACCTGGTGCCCGACTTCGAACTGCGCGTGCATTTGGTCTTGCCGGCTCCAAACGGAAACCCACCCTGCGCTTGAGCGTGAGGTCACCGCCTGCACGTCCTCGCACGCGGTCCCCGAGGAAGCGTGTGCTTCTAGTGTGTGCCGACCGGTCTCGAAGCTCGCCGTCTCTTTCTCGTCATCCCCTTGCTTTGTTTACGAGGGCCACCAATGTGCGTACGTACGTGCCCGTTCCATCCTTTGAGCCACCCAACCACCCCTTCTGTATAACTGGCATCGAGTTGATGAGACACGACGCGATTGGTTCATGCCAATATCCGACCTCTTCGTCCTCCCTTGATGTGGCCCGTCATAACCCTCACCCTTCGAACGCGCCCATAGCACATCGCTGCTCACGGATACAGGCACAACACGGATCGTCCGAGTGCATGTCCATAAGAATACCGTCGTACAGATATATAATACATACATGCATACATCCCGTCCCCTACTGATCAAAGAAAGAAAAGATGATACGCGTACATCCACACAAGAGAAAAACAACACCAGGACGAAAACATAATGAAAGCAGTAAACCAAAGCAATGTCCCCGGGAGCGCGGACCACAGATACCGCCAAGGTCGTTCACGCACCACGCAGAACGAAACAAGTAGACGGCGCGGCCCCACCTCCCAAAGCGTGACGCGTCATCCAAACCTGCCAGTGTCGACGCTGCGAGTGAACGCAAAGCCAGCAGGTCAGCGGCGTTCGCAAGCCCTCCTTCAATCCATCTCCATGTCCATCTCCATGCCGTCCCACGCCTGGTCCGCCCCCCTCCGCAGGACCTTGTCCTCCTCGTCCTCCCGCTCCTCGCGCAACGTCACCCCGCCGTCTTCGTCCCCGTCCTCCTCCGTCTTCCACAGACGCATTCGCGTCCCGTACACCCTCGCCCGCCCTTCTCCAGCTTCGCTCCCGTCGTCAAGGTCCCCAAACGCCTCGTCCTCGTCGTCACTCCGACTCTCCGAGGCTGACTGCGACCCCGAGCGCGAGGACCCAGACTTGGACCGGACGGACGAGCGCGGGAGAGACCACCCCCCGGTTGCGGCGGGCGTGCACGCGTGCCCAAACACGCCGGACGCCAGGTCGTACCCGAACCGTGACCCAGCCATCGTCGCAGGAACGTCCGAAAGCGACAGCGAGTGCGCATGTGTCATGTGTGCGCGGGGTTGCGTGGGCGCATGCGCATGGAACACGACCGTCGTGCCCGACCGCAGTGCGAGCAAATTCAGTGCATCATCTTCCGAGGTCGCGCGCGCGTGTGCTGCGCCGGGCAGCGATACCGGCGCACTCCGCTCATTCGTTGCGGGTGTTGGCACGCCCAGCAGCCCAAGTTGGACTGGGGAGACGTCGCTCCTACCGACACTGGGAGCATAGTCGGGCAACCGCGGCCCGGTCGACCCGGCACGATGAGGGCCCGATAAAGTGCTCGTAGGGACCGAACTTGAGAAGGGAAAAGAGGTGTAGGCGGTGGACTCGGATACGGGCGGCGAGGTGACCGTCGTTGCGTTTGGTATTGACCCGACATCGTTGTTCGCCGAGGCAGGGGGCGGAACGAGTCCTCCAGAGAGGAATGATGGCCACAAAGAACGATCTTCGGGCAAGGAGGCCGACGAGGGCGAGAGATGTGAAAGGATAGCAGCGGCCTGATTCCAAATGCAGTTAGCGTTGCGTCCAGACCCAGCCGACGAGAAAACAGGAATAGGCAGATGCACAAGGGGAAAGCAAAACCACGCCAGAAGAACGGAGTATGACCCACCTCAAGCAGCTGAACCTGTTGATGTTTACTCAACACAAACTTGGACGCTTCCCGCCATTGAGGGGTATGTTCCCAGCGATGTTTTATCAAACATGACGGATGCCGATAGACCTTGACCAGGAAAAAAAGTCCGATCAAAATTAGCCACACGGGCCGTTACATGAAAATGCAAGCTGCCGGACAAAAATGGGCACAGACCTTGGAACAACTCTCGCACGTAAATATGGTGCCTCGTTTACGTCCCGGCTTGGCTACGTTAACGGAATTCGAGGGGTGGGAGGGGGGAAAGGTGTCGTCGAGGCTGCCGGACGTAGGCTCTGGGGTGCCCTTGGTAGAGGACGTTCGAGAAACTTGGATGGGCTGTGCCCCGCCGAGGACGGTGCGATGTGATACCGTGGGTGAAGAGAGTGAGAGAGCTGCGAGGGATGCAGAGGCGGTTTGCAGGGACGTCGGTCTGAGCGAGGATCAGCACGACCAGACAGAGGACCAGATGGGTGGGGAAAAAAACGGCGCGACGGCTGCCGCCCTGGCCTCCCCCCGATGGAGGGTATCCACTTACAAAGGGCGAGTAGCAGCATCGCGAGCATCGCTCAGTCTCCTTCTGGACCTCCCTGCGGAGGACAGTCGGCGGTGCTTGGTGGTGTTGGTCGATGAGCCTGTTCGGGGGCTGTGAGATGCGCAGGAAGCAGAAAGCCGAGCACCTACCCGGTGAAGCGCGAACCACGGACTCGGCGACGATGGGCGGAGCGGGTATGGGTGGTGCTTCCGCTGCCGCGATGGACAGGGAAAGCAAGGAGAGGCCATGGGGCTACGAGACGGTCAATGGTGGCCAGCGAGGACGAGTATGAAGCAAACCTGGGACATGACAAGAGCAGAGAAGACAGAGTCATATCTTCCCCACACCAACTTTTTTTTAAAACTTTTGAACGTCCGCTCTCTCGTCCTAATTCGATCCGAACACGGCCACGGCGTTCTGGACGTCTCCCCCGCTCCCGAACAAGATCGCCTCGACCCTCGGGACCGACGGCATACGCGCTCGATCATCTCACTACAGCTCGACTACGGAATCTTTGCCCGCCTCATGAGTTGAGAGATCGACACGTTACCCGCCAACACGAACTGCACAAAGAGATAAGTTGAGCGTCCCGATGTTAACCCTGATGCGCTGGATAGGACTTCTGCCGTGCAAATACCCACCGCGTCTTGCCAGTAAGTGCGACCGTTGTGTCGTGGCACCAACAAGCTTCAGTCAGCATCTCCTTCCCAAAGACGACCTCCTCCTTGGCTGTCACTGGGCCTCTCGCTACGCTCACCGAACCACCTCAGTCCTTGTTCGCCTCGGGGCACACGACGGTGTATCGGAGACACATGGACCCACGAAGTCCGTCTGTACGTCAAGTTGACCTACGTAGGCTAGGAGAAATCCACAATGTTTCGCGCAAGAAACACATCCACCACCTGGCTGGCGTATTTCATCACCTTATCGGACTTCTTTCCAGGGCACTGCCACGTTGCAGGATCTCCCTTCTGCATGTTGCATATCTCTGATGCAATGCGAAGAGATAAGGCTATGAGCTACCTGGTGATCGGCGACTTCTTCGAATTGGACTGGCCCGAACATGATGTCCCCGTTGTTTTCCACTAGAACCTTCTGTCCATTCGCTAAACCATCTCACTCCTGGGAACGGCAGTGGCAGGGAGCCAGCTCGTGATGGAACAGGCAAGGAAAATTTTGGAACCCACCCCATTTTCATCACTGCGCACCACCTCATTCCGCAATTTTCCCTTGCCCCATATGCTAGCGTTCGATGACATGATATTGTGGTGAGGATCTGTCATTCTTTTCGGGATCGAAGATGGACGTATGACTCGTATAGTTGAAAGATCGGCCAAACTCACCAGTGCCTTTTTGCCGCATCTCGCTTCTCCTTTAGGCTCAGACGTACGGTTTACATAAACGGCCGTTACATATCCTCTCATTTCCCTTGGTCTTGCCGATTCGGAAAAGCTTCTCTCGTTGATACGATGGCGGCGTGACGTTGCTTGATAGGGCCCCTCGCAGCGCTGCAGCAAATGCTACGGATACGGATGAACGGGACGCCACAGTGCATTGACTCACTGCTCAGGGACCCATCCAAAGACGGTACATACAGCGTCTGTCTCTGGAATTCCTCCTACATTCACAGAACCACCTTACGTCTCATCTTCCTTGCGGCATAACAGGAATATTTTCTCCCATCGCAATGGACCAGACCGAGTAAAGTTCGAAACATGCCACCACCCTCGTCGTCGCCATCGCTCTACCCGCTCGGGATTTTTCCTCAGCCCCATATACCAACGTTTGACGATATGAAATCCGGGTCGACGATCGTGCGTTCGTCTTGGGTTCGGAGATGCCCAGTCATCGGATCGGCACTGTGGTCGCGCGGTTGTAGACAAAAAAAAAGCGCGTCGAAGCCCCATTGTCGCATCTCGCCGCCCGATCGGACGCTGCCCTGCAGTGTGGATTAAAATAATCCACTGCTTCTCCTCGGCCCTTGGACGACTCAGGGGCGTGGGCCTGGTCAGATCTCGATCGGTGCGTTCGTGATGGGCACGTCGTCTCTGTCGCAGACGGAGAGAGAGAGAGATGAGCATTCATGCAGCTTGATGGCGACGTGCTACTCCTTGACAGGACTTGTCTTTCCTGCGCGGCGGTGAGCCTATCACGCGAACGCATTAGGAAAGACGCGTGTCGACCCTCGGTGGTGGGCACGCGGGACGGCGCCCGCGGCCGTGTGGACTGCCGCAGCATCGTGGCTGGCATCACAGTTGCGTATGCCAAGGGACGTGATGCCGACCCTCGACGCAACCTCTTTGGCGACACTCCTGCAGAGGTGGCGTATCTGGTGACTGCCTCCGGAAGTAAATTTTCCCTACCATAACCTTGTTCCCTCCTTTTTCCTCGGAGAACTGCAAGGGCGGGTCGCTGGCGCCCAAGCCAGGGTCACGAGTGCTTGTACGTGAACTGACCGCCATCGAATAAACGTGGGGCACGTTGAAACGCAAACAGGGCGCCATCCCTGTTGTCATGGCGCGTCTTCTGCCGCAGTGTTTCTTCGACCCCATATGCCTGTTGCGTTTGTCGATGTGAAATTCGGTTGTATTCACTCTCGTCCACATCTTGGGGGTTTACGAATTTATCTCTTTTCGTATCCAAATAGACAGCCGAGACATGTCTCACCGCCCAATCGGACTGTGGGCGTATGGGTACACGAGGCGCGCTTCTGTGCCTCCGTCCAGCAGCGGTGCGCCTGGTTGGATATCCTTGGTGGAAACAAAAGGGGGATCACAGATAAAGAAGCGAGCAGTCTGAGGGCGACATGTGAGTGTTCGATAGGCGGGTGTCGTCGTGCAGAGAGGCGGAACGTCACCCGAGCATACTGACGATGCTCGCTGCGCGAACGAGAGGGACATCCAAAGCCGGCGTCCTTTGTGGCTGTCAAGCGTACGGCCGAGTACCGAACGACCACACGCCACACTGTCCTCGGAGCCCACGAGGGGCGTATCTGTACGCACGTATCCAGCCATTGTGCCTGTACGTACCCTCCTCCACGCAATGGAACAGAGGCGCCGAAGCTCGGAAGCCCCCATCCTCCCTGTTCGTCCAGCACTTGTCCTCCCCTGTTCCCCCCCTGTGCGAGCGTTTGACGATGTGAAATTTGGTTGACGATTTCGCGTTCTTCTTGAGGCCCTCCAAGCATATTCTCGTACGGATAAGGCGTCCAAACGCGCACCGTTGTCGCGTCCGTCGTACACATTCGCTGCCGATCGTCGGAGGGATGAGTGCACGTTTACGTAATCGGAACCTTCTTCTCCTCGGCGTTTGCAAATTCAAAGGGGATCCCTGTCGACCGAGCCACGATCAGTGTTCGTGATACGCGACTACAGACGACGCAGAGGAGAGAGGGAGAGAGATAGGCGTTCGAGCAGCCTGATGGCGACGTGCTGATGTCTGATAGGGCACGGACCCTCATCAAAGCGCGCAGCCAGTGATCAGGACGTGCAACGTGGCCTTGGCCGTGCCCTGAACGACACACACACCTTCTGATCGCACGTCCGGCCAGGGTATATCCGGTGGCTGGCCACTTGGTGAGCCGTCCCACTGGCACCAGCGCTCACCAAACGGCTGCACCCGAGTCCGTGTGCTCGGACGGCGGCGGTGGTATGGATCGCCAGTCAGGTGGAGCATGCGTGCCTGAGACCCTTGCGCCCACATGCATCCATGCCCCCACCCAGAGGACCGATATGTGACCCCCCGCCGCCAATGAGCAGACGGGGGCAAATTCGAAACATGCCCCGATCGCCGCTGTGCGTGCGTGTGGGGTGACGTGACGGCTTCTCCAGCCCCATATACGTATATGGCATTGTGGAATAGGTTCCGCGTGCGTGCCAGTCGTCTCGTCGCAGCCACCAAGAGTCGTTCTTCGCCCGTCCGCGTCCCGGTGTGCGTCCGAACACGCGCCGTTTTTTTTTTTTTTTCTCATCACGCTGCGGTACCTGCGTCCTGGCGGAGGCGAACAGCATTCACGGTGCCCGATGGGGCCCAGTGTGGCATGCTGTTTGATCGGGCTGATAAGAGGACGACGGTTTGGGAACACGACGACGGCCGTTGGCGCATGCACGCGACGACCCGGGAAGGAGGAGACCGACGGTCGCACCCGGGACGCCCGGACGAGACGCGTCCATGCACGCGGGCAGCGTCGCCTCGGCAACTTTGCATCGCACCGTCCCTGCTACGATCAGTTGTCCACGCCCTCCGTCCGCCCCGGGGCGAGGGGCGATACGCAGACCTAGACACGCCCATAAGGGGCCTCCCTCGGAGTCATGCCCGGGGGGGACGTATCACAGTGCTATGTAGGGACAGCGCATCCTCGGCGGGGCCAACGATTGGGCGGCGTGCCTGGCCGAGCATGGGCGCTGGGATGCGCCCATCTGCGGCGTATGAACGTCTGTCCGAGCAAAAAAAAGCATCATGAAAGCGAAAAAGACAAGGACCCTCGATTCGCGTGCGCGTCCGATCGTCACCGCCGCCGGTCATATAAGCGCTACCTCTCAAGTTGCGTTCCGGTTCGACGATTTGCAATGGGTATGCTTTGTCGACCCCGCGGTGGTTTTAGACGAGGGTGATTCGGCATGCAAACATGTACGAGGCTGACAATTTGTACGCCGGCGGTCTCCTTTGCATTGAGTGATTTCCAATTCGTGTGGGTTTGCCGAGCGCGCTGGGACGAGGCAGTTCGTCGCGGTTAGTCATGGAATACGTACTTACACTAATGATAAGCACTTTTGCTGCGCGTCCGAGGGATCGGGTCGTTCATTGGACGGCACTGAACAGACACAGACAAACACGATCTGAAACCGCACTGCTCGGTCAGCGACGCGTTGAGCGTTGCGGGCAACGTCGGCTGGACGCGGTGCACACACACGGGAACGGCCCTTGCGCGCGCCACGTGTCCGCGCGGTCGGTCGGCGACGTCGTCCCACTCTGCACGGTCCAGCGGACGGGGTTCGCCGACGCAAATCCGCCTCGAGGCCACGTGTGCGGACAGCGATGTTTCAAACTTTGCGGGTCACGTAAGGCAGACGGCGAAACACCCCTGGGGGCCAGGCGCGCGGTCAGCGCTGTGTCGCGGCTCTGCACTCGTACCCACGGCGCCGCGTGATTGGCCAGGCATGGGGGTCCGCCCCTGAGTCACGCGTTGTGCCAGACGGTGCATCCAAAACGGGGGCAGAGGCGAGAGATAAGCACGCGGGGGTGGTGGGTGCGTACGATATGTGATAGGTCGATAGGCCCGATAGGCCGGTGGTGGCTGGGTGTGACGTGCCCCGCGCGCCGATGAGGAGGCCAGTTTGCGCCTCGGTGGAAACGACCTGCAAGGCGCCGGTCAACACGTCACCGGGGCATGCACGTGGGGCCCAGGAAGGGGACAGAACATGGGTAACGTCACCGGGCGTTCGAGCTGTGGGACGTCGCGCAGTCTAGGGCATCACGGAATGCGGTCTAGTGCGCACAGGGCGATCTCGACGACCCGTTCAGTGACGCACGCGGGTGTTCCCGGAGGTGGTGACCGAATGCCTGGGTCGAAGCTGCTCGATGCCTCGACGTGCTCGCACACCCAGACACGTCGAAGGGTGGGAGGGACCCTAAAAAATAATGTGACGAAAGACTTAGGTTCAGTTGGCTAACGACGACTACCACTTGGCTTGCCAATTTTCCAAATCGATGGGATGCGAGTCAGATTGGGAGATCTCGTCCGCGCCGTCCGCTCCAAGCACACGCAGATGTCCCCCGTCAACAAGACCGCCCACCCGTTCGACAAGGCCCGTCTCGAGGCCCTCCTCAACCGCCGCTTCTTCTATGCACCCGCCTTCGAGATCTACGGCGGTCCGTCTTCTCCCCCTCTCAGCCTGGCACGTTGCTCACCCCAGGCCAGGCGTCGCGGGCCTCTACGACTACGGCCCGCCCGGCTCATCCCTCCAGGCCAACATCATCGCCGAATGGCGCCGCCACTTCATCGTGCACGACCACATGCTCGAGCTCGACACGACCATCATGACCCCCGCGCCCGTCTTCGAGACCTCGGGCCACGTCGCCCGTTTCGCCGACTGGATGGTCAAGGACACCAAGACGGGCGACGTCCTCCGCGCAGACCACCTCGTCAAGAGCGTGCTCGAGGCCCGCCTCGCCGGCGATCGCGAGGCGCGCGGGCTCGCCGGCCTGCCCGCCAAGGAGGACGACAAGAAGAAGAAGAAAAAGGTCAAGAGCGCCGCAGTGCGGCTGCCCGACGACACCGTGCAGACGTACGCGCGCCTCCTCGCCCAGGTGCGTGCATCGCCCGACGCCGCGCACCCCATCCTCACGCGCGCCCGCAGCTCGACAACTTTTCCGGCCCAGAGCTCGGCGAGCTCTGCCGCACGCACGCCATCCGCAACCCGGACACGGACAACGAGGTCGGCGAGCCCCAGCAGTTCAACCTCATGTTTGCCAGCAGCATCGGCCCGACAGGGCAGCACCCCGGGTAGGCACCCCCATCGCCCTGCCATCGTGTGCTCACCCGATCCCCCAGCTACCTCCGCCCCGAGACTGCCCAGGGACACTTTCTCAACTTTTCGCGCCTGCTCGAGTTCAACAATGGCCGGATCCCCTTCGCATCGGCCCAGATCGGGCGCTCGTTCCGCAACGAGATCTCCCCCCGCGCGGGACTCCTCCGCGTCCGCGAGTTCACCATGGGCGAGATCGAGCACTACGTCGACCCCGCGGACAAGCGGCACCCCCACTTTTCCGAGTACCGCCACGTGCAGCTCGCCCTGCTCGACCGCGACGTGCAGTCGCAGGGCCAGACGACGGTCACCCACATGGCCATCGGCGACGCCGTCGACCGGGGCGTGGTCGCCAACGAGACCCTCGGCTACTTTTTAGCGCGCATCCACCTCTTTCTGGTGCACATCGGCATCGACCCGACCCGGCTGCGGTTCCGGCAGCACATGGCGAACGAGATGGCGCACTACGCGACGGACTGCTGGGACGCCGAGATCGAGAACGCGACGGGGTGGACCGAGTGTGTGGGCTGTGCGGACCGGGCGGCCTATGACCTGACGGTGCATGCGACCAAGACCGGGCACCCGCTGGTGGTGCGCGAGGCGCTCAAGGAGCCGATCGTGACAGAGCGCGAGGTGGCCGAATTCAACAAGAAGGTGCTCGGCAAGACGTTTGGGCGCGACGCGGGCCTTGTGCAACAGGCCGTCGGGGAGATGGACCAGGATGCGCTCGTGCAGCTCAAGCGCGCGCTCAAGACGGGGTTTGCTATGGATTCTCACCGCGGTGATGGAGGGACTGATCTGTTGGCAGGTCGGCCGCGGTCCTGGTCGCAGACGGGGGGGCGCTCACGTTGACGCCCGAGCACGTGACGATTCAGCGGAAGACGCTCAAGCAGTCGGGTGCGTGTGCGCTGGTTCGCGTCGGGCGTCGCTGACGGCGGGCCTAGTTCGCGAATTCACGCCCAACGTCATCGAGCCCTCGTTTGGCTTTGGGCGCATCCTCTACACGCTGCTCGAACACTCGTTTTGGTCGCGCGAGCAGGACGTGGAGCGCGGGGTGCGTACGGCGTGCGTGCGTGGCGTGTGCTGACGTGCTGCAGGTGCTCTCCCTCCCGCCGGTCGTGGCGCCGACCAAGGTGCTCATCGTCCCGCTGAGCGCGAAAGAGGAATTCGACCCGCTCGTGCAGGAAGTCTGTGCGTGCGCTCGCTTGCCGTGCTCGCTTACGCTCACGTGACGGTAGCCACCAAGTTGCGCAAGGCGGGCATCTTTTCGCGCGTGGACGACTCGAACGCGTCGATCGGCAAGCGCTATGCGCGCAATGACGAGCTGGGCACGCCATTTGGCGTCACGCTCGACTTTGCCTGTACGTTGATTCTCATGACGCACGACGGCCGACTGAGATGGGTTGATGTCACACAGCGGTACAAAACAGGACGATGACACTTCGGTACGTATGCGCACCAAGACGTAAGGCGAGGGCTGAGGCATATTTGCGACCTAGCGAGCGCGATACGACAGAACAGCTGATCGGGCCGATCGACGATGTGATTGCGGTCGTGAGCGAGCTGGTGCAGGGCACGGTGGAGTGGTCGACAGCCCGGGGGCGTTTGGCGGTGTACGATGGTGTGCAGGCGGTCGAGTGACCTTATCTCGTTCTCTCGAATCTCGATCGGCCGCGTCTGTGGTTCCCAGACGCGGCGTCGCCCGGGCGACACAAATTAGGCTTTGAAAGCGTCCGAGGGGACGGGACGGTCGAGGGAAGGAAGGAAAAAAGAAGGGTGGATAGATATTGATAGAGATACAGGCGGGTGCGATAACGTTTTTACGAGAGAAGCCTCGGTGACTGGGTGGGATCCAGGGTTGGGATGCGTGTCCATGGACGAGAGCAGTCCGTGTGTGCAGCACGGGACAGACCGAGTGCGTCAGTGCGCCACCGACGCGTGTCTGGGAAGGAGCGAGGATAGACCGGGCGCCCGATTCATTTTGCGTCGGCGAGCGATCTTCCTGCAGTCAGGGTGGAGACAGGCCAATGGGCGGGTGAGAAAGGGGGTTGTGGACGTACGGCAGGATGCTCGGTGTCAGCGAGGGTTACAAGATCGCGTTCGTGGGCGTCGGACACGAGGCCCGAGAGGGTGGGATGGGTCGAGAAAAGCACATCCCGGGACGACCCTGGGCTCCGGGGGGTCCGCTGGAAGGTTGCCATTGGCGACGGGAATATCGGAGCCGGACAGGAGGGGGGGGGAGCAGGCAGATTTCCTAGGAGACCGCGCGTGGGCATTAGAGAGGGACTGCCCAGGAAGACCCCCGAAATGGGGGTCGTGAAAATAAAAATGCAGCGACCCGAACGAGAGAGATCTCGAATCTGAGATGCACCCGCGCATCGTTATGAGAACACCCGATTGCCCTCTGGCGCGCTGGACCGGCTATAAGTACCCCCCCCTGCTCGACGGGCCATCCCCAGAACCATGGCCTCCTCCGTCCGCCACGACAAGCTCGTCGCCCTCCCCAGCCTCTCCTGCGCCCTCTCCTCCCTCCCCCAGGCGACCAGCCTCGACAGCGTCTCCCTCCACCCGAGCATGTACGCACAGCACGCCGCCGACAGCGAAGCCAAGGTACGCCTCCCGTCCCGCCTCCGTCCCCCTCGGCCTCACCCCGTCCCAGCTCAGAAAAGTCTTGTCCAAGACCGCGTCGACGCCCCACAGCGCCGCGCCCGCACACCCCTACGTGCAGTCTGTACGTGTCCGCCCCCCCGTCCCTGCCTGCCGTCCCTGACTCACCGTTCCAGGCGTCCTACGCAGACTCGCCCAACTCATCCCCGCCCTTGATGATGCGCAAGTCGGTACGTGCCCTCGAATCCCCCCGCGTGCGACGCCCGGCCCTGACGCAGCGCAGCAAAAACCAAAATTTCAGGCCTAGACCTCTCTAGATGTGTTCGGGTCTCCGCCTTCTTTCTTGTCTCCCTCTCCCGGGTGTGGACGACACCGATCTATTGTAGACCTAGTATTGCCCACCACGCCCTCGATTTGTGGCATCCTTTTTTTTTCCCTCGTATAACGTTTTGCATCACACCTGCATCGCACATTCCAACCATAGACACCACTGCATACCTAGCTCTATATTCATACCATGGCATCTCTCTCTCTCCGGTTTGCTTATCGTCTCGTTCCCCTTCGTATGCCTAGCGCTACCCGGTCGTCGTATCTGGGCCCCGGCGGCTGCACTCTGTCTCGTCTCCCTCCTTAGCGGTATATTGTAATTCCATTTCGTGCCCCATCCATATCTCGATGCGCAGGAACCCGCGTGTGCCATGTGTCAGCCGATATGCTTCCCAGATCCAGAGCGAGATTCCCGTCTATCCACACTGACGCGTGTTACGTATCGGCATTCAACGGGCCAATGGGCGCGAGGGCACCTCTTTTTTTTTTTTTTTTTTTTCATGGCCCTGCCTTGTTCGCACGGGCCCGTCTCAGAGGGCGACGCGTGCCGATCTCGGGATCACGGGTGTCGTTCAACAGACCTGTGAGAGCGCGTCGTCCAGCGTGGCTGCCCAACGCGCACGGCTGGCGCACATTTGTCGGCGAAACCCTGTCGTGGACCGCTGTCCTGTTAGACCGTCGCACTGACTCATCCAGCGGTGGATGCCGGTGGCGCGGCAACTGCCGCGTGCTGCAGGTGCCTGAGCAGGTCGTTCTCATACGCGACGTGTGCTGGAACGGGTGCACGCCGGACGTGTGAACGCCTGCTGTACGGAGCAACGGGCTGATGCATCGACTCTGTGACCGCCACTGATGACCACGGCGAGCCCTGATGGGGTGGGTGGGCGCCGAGCGGAGATCACGCACGGAGCATGCTGGAAGATGGAGCGTGATGGCGACGAGGGGGCTTATGAATCCATGTGCCCGCGTCGTCTGTGCGTCCGCCTTCCTTGCCCGGCACGAGGCCTCATTTTGCGAGACGGACCTGTGGCGCACGCGGAGAAACGCGTGCGTGGCCATTCTGGTCCGGCGCTGGGTTGGAGGGAGGTCATGTGCCGCGTTCGCTGCGGAATCCGGCACGACCCAATGGCGGCCAAGGGATGTGATGTATGACCGTGGGTGCACATCCGTGTCGTGATGAGAGCGTGTCTGGACGGTGGCGCGACGGAACGGGCAAGTGCGAGACGCGCCTGGGGAACAGGATGACGACGACGGCCTGGTCAGGTGCGTGGTGGACATGAACAGCTGCATGGCCCTGTGGCACGGGACACAGACCGGAAGGGCGCTGTCATCTGTGTGCTGACTCGTCGCGCGCCTTTCTTCAGGCTGGGCTCGGCCGGCGGGCAGTGCATGCGACGTGGCACGGAATCACCCTGCACGGGCAGCAGGCAATACAGCGAACGGATTGAGGCGCCAGGGGCGAGCACGACCTGGCGTGCGGTCAGGCCAGTCCGAGTCGCACGACGTCTCTCTTCACGACGCACGCGAGCTGAGCCTCGTCCTCGTCCTCGTCTCCACCTCCACGCTGCCACGGAGAGGACAGGGCGGGGAGGGGGGGGCGAGCCCCAAAGTTCAAAACGCCCTGAGCAGGGTTTGCGTGGGTGGCGCAGGCACGCGACGCAGAGACGGTCGTGACGGGCCAGGATCGGACGCGTTGAAACGCGTTCAGGCTCGGGCGATGCCGGGGTGTGGGGTAGCCACGGGCGTCGTCGTTCGTGCGCGGATCACGTTTCGGCCGTCTGGTGGCGTCTGACAGCCAGGGCTTGGGAACGTGGGGATGCGGTGTGGGTTGTCGTCTGGTGTCGGGGAACGCGTCGCGTGGCGGTCGCCCGACAATGTCTGTGTGTATTTTTGGGCATGTCGCTCGTGGTCGTTCGTGGTCTAGCGTCGATCGCGGCAGGTGGGAAATCGGTTGGCTTGGAGAAGGGTTCAACGGTTCGCACGACCCGTCGGCGACGCAGTCCACTTTGCTTCTTGGAGATCTGCCCCTACAATATGTTGGCTGATTGTCCATGGCTGTGTCGATGATTCACATGGCTCGTTAGGCGCGCAGGGTGACTGCTGCCTGCACGTCCGACTGGGAAAGGTGGACAGAGCGAGATGTGGCGTGCCCGTTGCCCAAGTAGGGACGGATGTCGCCACCAGGTTGCGCATGCGGCAACGCGGTGGCTACGCCGTCGTCCCTGACGCCCCGAATCCTGCATCCTGAAGCCTGATAAGACGGGCAGGTCGAGCTTGGAGCAGAACCCTGCCAGTGCCCTGCCAGAAATAGAAAAAAAAGAGCAATGTCATTCATTTCGTATTA